>LIEC01006549.1:0-22174 GCA_001925005.1 Drosera capensis
GAATATAAATATTATAAAAGTTATGAGATAGATTAGTAATTTATGTAGAAAAATCATATATCCAAGATATATTTAGATGGATGAAATATTTTTCACAATAGAATTCATTAATTAATTCCAGCATCGAAGTGTTCGATTGCATGTGATTGCTACTCTTCCGCGTCATCCTCGATTCCTTGTCGTGATCTTTCTCTCTATCCCCAAACCCTAACCCCCAAATCACAAATCAAATCATCAATCCCTCCAATTAGGGTTTCCTCTCACGCAGAATCTCAACTCTCCTCTTCCACCCATGGAGAATCGATATCCGATCTCCAAATCCTGACCCGAAATCCTCGATTTTCTTCATCAGAGCTCGATCAATCAATCCCTTCAATGGAGGGAGGAGCCGGCGACGATGCCGGAGCACCGGAGTCATGGGAGGCGGCTGATGTGGAAGAGAGCATGAAGAGATTGATCGTTTCATCGTCGGCGACGGGCAGCAGCAAGGATCGGTATACGGCGTCGTATTCGAGTTCGAATTTGACTGCTGTTCGAGGGACGGAGTATGATGAGAGTGGTGCTGGGTTGGGGAAAGTGGCGGCGGTAGCTGGTGTTGCCGGGAAGAGTGGGTTGTCCGAGGCTGCGATCAGTCAGGTCGATCAGTTCCTGAGGGAGGCTCTGCAGAATCCTCGAGAACGGCTTTCGAGTGAGTTTAGCTTGGTTCGCTTCGGGTTTGTTCCGTTCTGTTAGATTGTGTTTCGTTGTGCTTGATTGAACTTAGTTGCTGATTATTTGGTTCTTAAGAGTGCACCAGTATTGCAATCTATGGATTGGACTTGCAGATTGTTGAGATTGTTCAATACTGATACGGGATCTAATGTCATCAAATGCGAAGTTGGGGTGTTGTATTGGAGAGCTATAAGAAGTTCTCTACTTCTTGTTGATTTCCATATTCATTAGATTTAAAATTCTTTGTTGTCTTTTCTGTCAGTTTTACGCATGGAACAAGATGTTGAAAAGTTCATCCGTGATCCTAATCAACAACACTTTGAGTTTCAGCAGCTTCCGACATCCTATTCACGGTTGGCTGCACATCGAGTAGCTCAGCATTACTTCTTGCAGTCAACAGTGTTATTGGATGACAACCTTCCTGATGGCTCAGGGTCAAGGATTATACTTCGGAAGACCTCACAAGAATGTCATCTTCCCCGTATTCGTTTGGCGGATATCCCTGTTGACTTACCTCAAGAAGGCAACGGGGTTGTGAAGGTTGCTATCAAACAGAGGCCACAGAAGTGGTCCCCTAATATCAGCAATTCCAATCCTCATTCATCGAAGACTAATCAACCGAAAAGCGTGGAAGAAAGAAAAGAGGAGTATAATAGGGCTCGTGCCCGAATTTTCAATGTCAGCAACCACGGTGGTTCTTCAATGGCGCAATTGGAAAATGAAACAAGAATGGATAGTTTCCAGCATGGTTATGTAGGAGCATCAAAGTTGGATGGGAAGATCTCTCCTGGAGCATCTGATTTGAGTAGCAGATGGGGTGTAGTTGATTCATCAGCGGGTAGCAGTAGTTCAAGTAGAAGTAGAACAGAAAAGGATCCAGTGATTAGATACAAGCCAAATAACAGAGTGGCCATCTTTAGAGACCGTGAAGTAGACCGCAAAGATCCTGATTATGATAGAAGCTATGACAGGTATGTTGGGAATTCTTACATCATGTTGTCTTTCAATTTGTGGGTTGTTATTTGTTAATCAGCGCATTTTATGCGAGCTTTGTGTTTATCTTTATTCTGATTATGGGATATAGAAGTTTAAGCTATTGATGGGAGTTCTGTCTTCTTCTTCTTTTTCGCTTCTGTGCTGGTGTGTCTGTTTACATTTGATCTCTTGCAAATTGTAATTCTTTAGTTCTGAACTGAGTTTATTGAATTTCACCTGCTTGTTATGAAAAAGAAAAATTCTATCCTCATATATCATGAAAAAAAATAAGAGAAGATAAAAATAAATAAATTCTACCCCATCTCTGAGGCATGTCAGCTTGTCTCTGAGGCATCATGATTGTAAGAAGTTTTTGTAGTTCTGTTACTCTAGGAACCTCATCTCCCATAACTGACACTTCAGAACTCGTCGTGGTGATTGGCAACATCGTGCGATAAAAGCTGGCTTATGTTTGCATTCTGAAGAGAATTATCAAGTCATTGCTATCTATTCTGTGTTTTAACGTTGGTCGCTACTCTAAAAGAAATAAAAGAAAATAGAAGAAAAAAAAGTTATCTGATGATTTCCCTGATCAAATCTTTTGTGCTGGTTATATTTGTCTAAGTAGAAGACTGTTAAACATGCTTTTCTTACATGGTTCTATTCTTCTACCAGTGTCTGAATTCTGTTTACCTCTCTAGTATTTGTTTTAACACTTATGCACCCCACGAACTCATTACCCCACCCCCACCACCACTCACACACACTACCGCATCCCCAAACCCCCTAAGTTGAAAATTGCATGGGGAAGGAGATAATGCAGTGCAGGATCACGAAACTAAACAGGTGTCCCTTTGCAGGTATATGCAGAGATTTGATCCTGGTTTTGGATTTAACAGCGGAGCTTATTCCATCCAGCCGATGTACACCCCAGCTATAAATTACAACACAGAGTTTCCACAGCTTGGAGAAGTTCACAGGCCTAGGATTGCGCCTGAACATCAGCCACGAGCTCCGACACATATGCCTGGTCCATGGACATCATCAACAAACCCAACGGGTATTAGTTATGGTCATCCGGAAACTATAATGACAGTATATGATCCTACTCAGATCGCAGCACGGTCGGCATCTGCTTTGTATTTGCACTCATCTCAGTATCCTTCTCAGCGTGTTCATCAACCTTTTATTCATTCACAGGAGCACCTTCATCAAACTTTCTCCCTGGTATGAGGCCTACACTATACTTTTCCTTCCCATTTTACTCACAGCTTATCTTCATGAACTAATGTACTTATGCACCTGCATTACACTGCCCCACTCATAGCCGCATAGGGACAGGGGATGTGGCTGTCGTGGTGCTAAGTTTGATTGTGCAATTGGTGTTTTCCTATTGATAATCCACAAAAAAGTGTTTATTCTGTTATCTTTTGGTACCCATGATAAGTGAATTGGCTGTAATGGCAACTAAGTTAGTTTGAGGGCTTCAGGCCTTCGACTTGATTTATTAAATTTTATGAAGCTAGATAGGCGGCTTCCTTTTTCCCGTCACCATCTCTTTTTCCCTTAACAGGTGTTGCTTTTCTCATGTGTTGCGTGCTATCCCCCATATCGGGGGAAAGGCAAAATGAGAACTGGAAGCATTTGAAAAATTAGGTTTAGGAGGTTGGGAGATGTGAGTGAATAGTTGACTTTGGGATGGTGAGGTTAGAGGAAATTGGTGGGTGATATTCCCTTACAAATGTGATTGGTCCTGATCAAGCACTCCATAGTCCATATCACACTTCTCTATTCCTATCGATTTATCCATTACTCTGGTGATTTAGCGTATTAAATTTTAGAAATATATAGCTATAATGTCGAAAGAGATGGTAAAGGAGAGGATGATTTGCGCAGACAATATAGGAAGACCTATGGTGAAGGAGTAGATGACAAATGTATTTTCTTCTATGTGGTGCTTAACCGGAGTGCTTGGTTGTTTTCAACTACTCCTGTAATTTGAGGTGTATAGAAGAAAATTAAGTGTCACTTCCTGTAATTTGTCTCTAAAATTTCCTAGGCGTGGTGACATCTGAAACTATAGATCCACAAGATTTATGATGACCAGGGTACCTTAATTAATCATAACTGTGAAATGGCTTGAGCAGATTGAAGAAGATCTTTGTGTTGTATCCTGAATACTTTTCCCTGCTCTGATTCTGCAGTCTTTCATATTAGTTTCTGATCTCTATGTTCTTATTTTGTATTTTCCTTGTTTTGCAGTCTCACCAACAGCAACATGATGCGACTCTTGGGTTAGCCCGGCCCCGTTGAGGGGCGTGGGCTGTGCCTGCACCCTGCCTGAAGAGAAGTGCGCTATGTGGGAGACCCCATTTGAACTGGCAGGGTGCAGGCATATGGAACTGAGGCGGGCCGTGAACATGCTACAGTTTCGAAGTCCTTACCGCCTTGGTTCCGGTGAAAGCTTTCTTGTATGGCCTCACAGGGAAGCTTACAGAAGTTATCACACAGCTAAAACATGAGGCTTTGTCAATGATGACGAAAAATGAGCATTCTCCTGATGGAGGTTTGTCCTTGTCCAGATAAAGGTCAGGTTCCTGTCTTTTGTGGCTGATTAACAAATGAATGAAATTGATGATTCGTATGATCTTAAGTTGTGCTTAATATCTGTTTTTATGATCTTGGAGTTTCTTTTACGGGTGCTGTGGTCAAGTAAGTTACACATTTGCTTGTCTACAGGAGAGGCAAATCAAATCCTGGAATTTCATGATTTGTCTCTGGCTCGAGGACTGTCGTTATCAGGCCTTTTTCCTTCCATCAGAACTCTAGAAATGATGCATCACCAGTTAGTTTATTGGACAGGATCAGCAAAATCAAAATGTAGTCCTGTGGCTTCTTCATTTTCATTCAGTTCTGAACTTTTAGTCGCTACAAGGAACAAGTCTCTGGATAAATAGTGTGTTTATGGAGTGCTGCTGTCTTTGTGTTCTTGGACTTGCTGTATTGTGTGAATGGATTGCCACCGGCTTCATGATTTATTTTTGGTCGCTTATTCAAAGTCGCAAGACATATAATTGCGTCGAGGACAAACGCCGCACAATGCTTATTTGCAGCTATAAATTTATCACGAGGTTTTCGCCGTTTGGGTCCTGGTCATCCTATTCGTCCCAGATAATGATTGTTTTGCCCTTGCTAGACAACAAATTTTCATTGCTCAGTAACTGTACATCGAAGAAGCCCATTGTAATCACACCGAGAGTCGTTTGTATCTTGGGACAAAGATTCCAGGCGATGTCAGATGGACTTATATTTGATAAATGAAACAATGGGTTCTTATTCGATAAATACAACAAATAATACTATCACAGTTCTAACGTGGATGCAACCATCTCTGTAGTGCCCAGCAATTGAAGTCTAATCTATTACAAGCTTTCTATCAATGGAGGAAAACGTTCTGTAGAATGCCTTGAAGTGCTTGTAAGCGATGTCTACATCTTCCCTCCCACATATCTCTCTAACACTGCAATTCCAACAAAATATTGATCATGTTAGCTTCAAGATCTCCACTCAAGCATAGATCACTTAGAATAGTGGATACAGATGGATTCTAACATACTAAAAATAGAACTCGGAAAGACAAACTAAACAGATCAAAGTGTTGTTACGCCTAAAAGAAAACACCGATAAGGTAAACCATAACGACATTGTGCATCAGCAAGAGCCATAACCAAATAAATTTCAATGATTTAAATCTGCAGAGTGGGATGCGTCGATGAAAATTGTGCATCAGCAAGAGCCATAACCAAATAAATTTCAATGATTTAAATCTGCAGGGAGGGATGCGTCGATGAAATGAAAAGCGTGACGTCTCAATGATTCTGGTTTCTTCTCTTCATCAGTTACTCAGTCCAGAGCCATAGACTTCACAATGCCAGATGATCACTATGATACCTGTGCATGGAAAGTTGTGGGATGCCGCAATCAACCGTGCGGATTCCAACTCCGGTAGCAAGTATGGGACCGATTGTGGAGCCACATCCCATGTCATTTCTCACCACAAAGTCCTACAGCATAAAATAAAAACCAGGTAAAAGGCAAGTTTTGAGCGATCCATCTACAAGTAAAATTGTCTTCAAAAAGGCAATAAGCTTGGCAAGGGAGCTCATCAAATGTCAGACTGAAATTTAAGATTACCAGAAGGCCCTCCGATATGCCAATTCTTTCTGTTCAAGTCAATTTTTATGAGTAGCACAAACAGATGAAGAAATGAACAGATGCTTTTGAATGATCTGTTGTGGCCTGCAAACCGTGGCCCAAAGAGGTAACGCTAAAACATAAGGCTCATGTCCATGAGGATAACTAGTAGTATTAATTAATCAAATTGACTTTTGGAGCTTTCTTTTTGTTTAAGCCTTCAAAAAGGATCCTACGTAGGATTGATCTTCAGGATTGGTTAACAATACAAAGTTCAACTTGTTCTGATCCTTGCCAGCATGTAACCAGAGTTTTTTTTTTTTTTGCAAGAAAATGACTACAAAACAATCAAGATAAGCTTACAGAAGAGGATGTCTGTTATGATTAGACCATAAGAAAGAGAAATCACCTGAGTAGGAAGGTCATGGATTTTTGCTACTTCTTTAAAAAGAAAGGACGTAATCCCACTGGTAGCATATCGCTGGTTAGCATTGTGTTTTATAACCAGTCCTTTTTGCATTTCTGGTCTATGATGCTCTTCATGCTTGTCCTTGAAGTTTGGGTGAACCCCATGAGCCATATCAGCAGAAACTATTGGAAGAATTTACAGAGCAAGAGATGTTAGTTAGATAAATACACCAAAGACGAACCAATAGATACCAACTGAAAGAAGCGATTCTCGTCTCATAAGAAAAGCCAAGGAACAAGGAGTACAAAAAACATGTAGAATTCATAACAAGGTGTTCCATGAGATGGCGAAAGGCACAGTTTTACCCACAAGGAAAATTCAGTAAATAACACTAAAGCAGAAGAAAAACATCCAGAAGATGCAAGCTGGTTGAATACCTAGAAAGGATCTGCGAATTGAGCGCTCGATAACATCCTCACCGACATATTGTCGAGCTAAACAGCTTGTGATGCGTCTCATAGCTTGAAACATGGTTGGGGCACCAGCTCCTTGAATTGAGTTTGAGCCAACCTGCGAAACGTCTCAAGCAGTTCACCGAGAAGATGTGAACTAGTACAATAAGATGAATAAAATGTTCCCTCTAATAAATCTGGCTTAAAGAAGTGAATAATGAAGTCTCCACGAATGAGACAACTAGAAATTATAAAGGGCTAAGTATATGGAATCTAGTGATGCATACAAAAATGCCACAAAGCAGGAACCTCCCTCTTCGCTGAAACGAATTTTCTATTATCTTACCTCTTCATTGTCGAATAAAGCGACCATGCGTATTGCATCCTCAGTTGATAAATCTTCAGACGTTTGACTGGAGTCAATAAGAGATCTTAGTGCACAGAAGCTGGATGCAAGATTGTCTAATCTGCCAGAAAATATGAATTCATTGTTTACACCCCCAAGGCAGCTAGGTTGCGTATCACATATATTTAGCTCAATACTCAATATGTCATCAACGGCACAATTCAGCTCCTCTGATAAAACCTGCAATCGAGTTCAATTCCGAAAAAGTTTTCATCACAGCATAACGCATAAAAAAGTTAAAACATTGTAATATATTCTTCCATACTCTTGTGATTATAACTAGCATCACATGATCATAGTTGTCAATATCGTATGATCCGATACATAAGGTTACTGATACGTATTTATGTGATGTATCAAAATGAGCATGTATCATTGCTGTATTGATACGTATGAAAACACATTAACAGAAAAATCTATGGGAAAAAAAATCTAAGATGAAAACAAAAAAACGAATTATAACTTACTTGAAACAAAATATCCACTGTCTTCTTTGAGAAAGTGGGGAAAACAATAAATAGAGAGCTCCAAATCAATGAGACAGAGATAAAGGTCCAGTTTCGAAATCGTTATCTAGTCTCGTGCCTCTTACTCATCGCCTGATGTAGTTGTTGCACACTTGCGGTTCAATTTAGCCATCGGAATGTTTCATTCCAAAATTAGTGACGTTATTAAGTGTTTTCAAAGAATGAGTTGAAGACACTTATTTCTGAGTATAAAACCACTTATGATATACTTTTCCTATTATTATTAGGGGCTATCCGTATCCTACAATATGATACATGCTCGGTACTCGATACACAAAAATAGGACTTCGATACTCGATATGTATCTTGATTTAACAACTATGCACATGATACATAGATTCACAGATTCAAGCCAAATATAAAATAGATGCTGTTAGATGTCCTACTAGCATCATTTAACAGACATTAGTATTACTTGCATCACCAGTTGGCAGACAAGGTAAGTTGCAAATGGGAACAGTGCAATGATCCTCCAAAAGACTTGAGAATTCAAAATCACATTCATCAGACAAAAATACACATAACAAGCTCCAACTGTGCTCCATTAATGAATGTCTATAGGAAGAGTTACCTCCAAAAGTTTGGGATGGTGATGAAGCTTTGATGATGATGCAGTTTTCTCTTTAGATTCCGGATGCAGGTCATCCAATTTTGTGGAGAGCAACGGAACAAGATGAGTTTCTAGGTCTGGTTTAAAGCCATCTTTGTTCACTGTGCTAGACAATGGAAAGACAAAACGAACGACCATGAGAAAAGAGTGACAGCAGCATTAGAAAACAGCACATTCAGTTTAATGAAAACAGGATAGAAGATTCCAAAGAACTCTACCAGTTTCTGTATGGTCACTTCCCCTCTTCACCAACCATACTTGAATAACAGATGAAGAATGCATACTTAAACACATACATTTCGCAAGAGACCATACTTTCAAATGTAAACCGGTTAATTTGTAATTTTGTATTTCCAGCATCTCAAAGTAGCTCCTGTGCTTTCACTAGCTACGCATACCATGTTTCATCAAAACCTTTACTTCATGACTAAACATCAGCATACAAGCTGCACAGGAAATAATACAACAATTCACAAAAAATGTTCCACACATGGGGATCAATTTCTTAGATACTTAGCGACAGACCGGTCCAGGTGAATGGCAAGGGTCGGAATGCGTAATAGTGGCCTCCTAACTTTGACGAGCTTCTGGATAAAGGAACCGTCATTAGTTTTCAATATAACTCTTCCTGCCACACTTAGGTCCCTGTCAAACCAAGTATGCCACAATCCCCCTCCATAGATCTGGACATTGACCATTAGGTACCCTGACTTCACTGATGCCGACTTTGGCTTCAATTTTAGACAAGGGCTATCAGTATGTGCAGCAATCACATGGAAACCATTGCCTACATCGTACCTGCAAGATTACCAAAAACCTTCAGTTATGTATCTGATCCAGAGACTTCAACTTCATCCAGATGACATGCACCTTTTATAGAAATTGATGACTTTTAATGAATAACAAATTCTGTACTGGTTAATAAAGAGAGAATCAAGATCCTATCGTGTAAGTTCGATGGAAGGCCAAAGATCTGCACAACAAATTCATTCCCATAGGTCTTTGAAGAAATTAAGAAGATAATGAATTCCTCAAATTGGCGCTAAGATCACATGCTCCTGAGTTAAGAGTTGATTTGATTGGAAGCAAGAACAAGAATCAACCCATACACATTTGATACTCTGGTACCCATTCATGATTCAATCATACAACCAAACCCAACGTTTTGAGCCTCAAGCAAGGATAAATCCTCGACTCACTTTGCTCCGATGGCAAAAGCGACCAAAGAAGACATGTTCCTCGTGAAGAAGTATCTCCCTCCAGGCTTGAGATCCCATTCTTCGTTCTCGCTCAGCAGGTGGAAACCAGCATCAAGCAGTAGCCTTTTTGCTTCAGCTGAAAATTTCACTTGTAAATGTTAAACATCTTATGAATTAGACAATGGTATTGCACAATATAAATCAGAGATGCACCAACATATAGTGTCATCAATGAAGACCAGAACAAATTTTGGTTTCAAGTACATAGCATTATCTAATCATTGATTTAAAACGATTAATCGAATCAAAATTCCCAAATTAACCAACATTTCAACTTATTCCACAACCATCGAACCCAAACAAACCCCAAATTCAATGAAAATCATACCAGTGGCATGAAAGTGAGTCCAAGACTCATTCAGATAATCCAACAAGTCTCCAACAATACACCCCCCCTTGGAACTCTACACATCGAAACCATCAACAGATCAATACATCAACACAAATACCAATGAAATTCGAAGTGTTCGAGCAGCAAAACGAGAGAACCTCATGAGTTCCGGCGGCGGTCGAGCAGAGAGAGGTGAAGTTCGAGCGAGATCGACGAGGAGAAGGGACGAGATAGCGAGGGAGATTGGTCGCCGATGCGGCAGCGGCTGTCGCCGGAAAGAAATGGCGAGGGGATGGGTGGAGCGGAGGCAGAGCGAGCCGAACCGCGGCCGCCGCCATTCTTCAGTGGAGTGATGATGCTTTTCGCTGGTCTTGTTTGTCCATGATGGTACGAATCTGTCTAATGTTGATAACGTTTGTATTAAATAATAATAAATTTTTTTTCTCAATCCTTTCATTTTTTAGAGGAAACTTTAGAAAGAAAATTGACTTTTTTTTTCTGTTTTTTATTTCTTTTTCTTTTTAGAACTTACAAACAAGATTATAAAAGGAAAAATGATATATTTCTTTCTATCTTTCCATTTCCTCCTGAAAAACTCACAAGCAAGATATTAGTGTCTTCATGTAGCAAAAATATGTTCATCTGATCCACTATTATTTCCAACGTGTATGATGAAATCAATGATAATATAAATCGATTTGATTATAATTAATAGATTCAAATTTTTTTTAGATGATGTGACGTCATCATGTTCGTCCACTATTATTACCTTTATTTTGACCTCTATTAAATTGTTTATTTTCAATGTATATGATCATAGTGTTTTTTTATTGTCTTTCACTCACTCACAATTCACCAACTTATTTTTATACTTTCTTTGTCTCAAAATTATAAGTAATATTTTGAATAATGCATCTATCGATATAAAAATTAACTCACGTCATGGGATGATAAAACGTTATTGTTTTGAAAATTATCGTGAAATATTAATGATAATTTAAGTTATGTATTTCAATATAATTTTCAGTGGCATACTTTTCTTGCGATATTAAGGCAATAAACAAAACTTCTTAAAATACGTATTAAATAATATAATGATTGTCAATGTTAATTATAATATGGGGTGAAAGGAGTATCTCACAAGGATATATTGATAATATTACACAAAGTCAATTTATTGCTTAACATTTGTGTAAATCAACGCATCGTAATTCATTTAGGATAAAGAAATTATATTATCAATGTATATCAACGTTACATTTTTTATGACACTATTAATTTGTTGGGGAGTATTAGATGCACCCTCGGGGATATACATCCCAGCTTTTATGTTATCTGATTTATTGAGTAAAATTAACTATAATTATTAATAATTTTACTTAAATCACTTTATCAGTTAAAAACCACACTTTTGAGAGGATACACACCCTCTGGTTGTAGTAATAATTCTCCTTTTATGTGTTTGTTTGGAATGATATAATCAAGGCAAGAATAGAATGCAGTATTCCCATGGAAATGTCAAAAATGTTGTTTACTCTCTTGGAATGGTATAGCCCTTTCAACTTGAACGTTTTTATTTCTTCTCTTTGGATAAGGAATAGACTATTCATGGAAAAAAGATATGAAATTAAAATTATAAGTTACTACTAAAATAAAAAAAGGGGTAAAAAAAGTTTGAAGGATGGATGAAAATACACATGGATAAAAATAATCCCAAAAAACTACACAAAAAAATAATTCTGAAATCATATAAAAATTGAAATAATATATTTAAACCCCACATCTTCTTTATCCCATTCTCATCCCCACATTCACCCCAATTTCCATTATCATCATCATCTCGTCGGAGCTGTCGTCGAAATCCGATCACCTCATCGGAGACATCGTCAGAACCAGATCACCTCATCGGAATCCGACAAACTCATCGAAATCCCAAGCAGCGCGTTAATTTATAACGAAACAAAACGGTTGAACGAAACAAACAAAGCGTATGAAAGAAAAAAAAACCAGAGTGTCTAAAGGGAAAAAAAATAGACCGTCTGTAGGGAAAAAACAAAGCGTTTGTTTGGGTGTGTAAAGATTATTTTGTTTCAGAGCAATTGAAGAAAATGAAATACAACTTCTGAACCAAAATCAAATAAAGCGTTTGAACAAAATAAAAAAAACTTCTTAAGAAAAAAAAATAAAGTGATGGTTAAAAAAATACTTCATAATCCACCACTGTCACCCCTAAAATACTAACAATGCAAACACTACACCACACCGCCTCCTTGCTCTCTTCTCCATCACTACCACCATCACTTCCACCATGATCATCACATTTGTCCCTAATCTTCTCTCCTCCTCCACCTCCATCATTGCCGCTTTCGTCCCATCCTCACCACCACCACCACGGAACCATCACCCTCACCTTAACAAATCTCATCCATCATCCAAAAAAAGCTTTCGGACATCTGAGTTATCGCATTCAGCATCCCTTATTCCTCAATTGTGGAGGATATCCAGGAGGATTGTTTGAGAAGTTTCGCTACGTCGTCGAAGTCGAGGAAAGGGACAGAGGGACTAGCTCGGTGGCTGATTTAATTGTTTTGTTTTCAATTTGATTTAGTGTTTGTTTGAATTGTTTGTTATGGAGATTGATTGATTCATTGGTTGCGATGACGATCATTTGGGATTGATTTCGGGGGTTGCCAGCGACGAGGGTGATGATAGCGACGAAGGTGGAGAATGGAAGAGAAAAGGAAGAGGGGATGATTAGATTGTAGTTTTTGCTAAATAAAATCCTACCTATATCTTTTAGTATTATTTTTGAAAAATTATAGTTTTTTTATATTTAGAAATCTAAAAATTTTAAAACTAAAAAGATTCAAAAAAAATTAAAAACTGAAAATAAAATTTTAAAAGTGAAAATTATCAATAAGTCAAGTTTTTAGAATGACCACTAAGTCATAAATTTTTTTTATCAATCAATCATCAAATCAAATCATTACGATTATTAACAAAAGAATGGTTTGATGATTATTTAATTTTTGATTAATAAGTTTCAAATAGATGATTTAAAAAATAAAAAAAATTATTTTTAATTTAAATTTATATTATAATAAAAAATTTTAAAAAAATATTTTTTATTTATTCAAATTAATACAAGTTTTGTTTTATTTTAAAATTATTTACTTTATTTTATAACCAAATTCGAATTCAATTTTTTGAATTAAACTTTATTATAATTTAATAAATAATAAAATATTTGATTCCGACTACACTAACCAAACAACCCAAGTGAAAGTTAATAACCTCTTCCATTTTTTCTTTCATTTCATCCTAAGATCATTTATGCGATCCAAACGTAACTTTAACGTTTCGTTCATTTGAAAATCAAACTATCAAAAAGTTCAGCTTTGATAAAATATTGGGTCGAGGATCCTTGACTATAGAAGAAGAACGTCACATATGTGCGTAGGTATTTCGGTTCATTGGATTTAAATCCAATGATTCAAATTTATCTTATTTTTTTAAGATTTGAGTTTTTTTATTTTACTCAAATGTTTTAATAATACATATATTTTTAAGGTATTTTTTATTTGATTATTTTAAAATTATATTATTTTAAGGTTTATATTATTATTTTAGGGTTTTGTTTTTTTCTCAAAAATTATAAATTCTTATTTTTTATGAAAAAAAGGATTATGTATTTAGGTTAATAGCATAACATATGTGCTGTTTTCCTTCAATGGCCGGCAATCCTCATCCTAATTATCGATCATAAGTCAATATAGAAGGTGCATTTCTCCTTCGAGATTCTCCCACTATCACATCTCCCGTGACCCGATCAGTCGTTTCAAGTTTTCTCCATCTCTCGATCATCTCCCTCAAAGATTCAATCCCCAAACCCTAAACCTCCAAAATATGTCCCAAATCCCGCCGGTGATCTTCCCCTCCGGCGCCGCCGCCATCTCCACCAACAACCCCACCCCGCCACCAAACCACCAACGCCGCCACCAACCCCACCCTCATTTCACCCCTCTCCCTACAAACCCTAACGTTTCCACCACCACATCCATCCCCTTCATCTCCTTCGACGCCGCCGCCGCCGCCGGCACCACAACAACCACCACTCCCTTCCCCCACTCTTCCCCACCACCCTCCCTCGGCTCCGGCGGAAGCCTCAATTTCGACGCCGAACCCCCGCTCCTCGAAGAACTCGGCATCAACACCAAACAAATCTGGTCCAAAACGGTATCCATCCTCAATCCCTTCAAAATTAGGGTTAGTGGACACGAGGATGCGGATTTGTCGGGCCCGTTTGTGGTTCTGTTAGGGTTCGGGTTGTTTCAGCTGCTGGCTGGGAAGTTTCATTTCGGGGTGTTGCTTGGGTGGGTGACGGTGGCCGCGGTGTGGTTGTACGTTGTGTTTAATATGTTGGCTGGGGGGAGGAATCATGGGAGCTTGGATCTGCATCGGTGTGTGAGTTTGATTGGGTATTGTATGTTGCCTGTTGCGGTGTTGGCAGGCATGGCGCTGTTTGTGCCCAAGGGTGGGGGTGTTGTTTGGGGGCTGGCGGGGCTGGGTGTGGTTTGGTCGACGAGGGTTTGTACGAAGCTGATGGTCGAGGTGTCGGGGATCGGAGAGGAGCATCGGGGTTTGATCGCGTACGCGTGTTTCTTGATCTATGCTTTGTTCTCGCTGCTGATCATATTCTGATGATGGGTTTGGGATTATGGTGAGTTGATGGATTTGGGCTATTCCTGATCTGAGAATGAATTGGACATTGTTTAGCTCTTTTATGGTAGGATTGCTGATGCTTGCTCCAGTCGTGGCCATCTTTTCGAGTTTTCTTTCTCTCGGAAGCACCTGAACTAAGTGTTCAATGTGGATTGTGAGGGAGTGTCAATGTCTTGGTTGCTTTCAGTTCTACTTGCTCATTGGTCTCCATAATATACTTGTAAATGGGGATATATGAATGTTAGCTTTTCAAGTATAATGCATACTATTAGATCATTCTCTCTTATTGTTTCGTGGTGTTTTAAGTTTTTTTCAGCATTGTTGGAGCTGTTGAAGTTTTGAATATTCGATGAATTTTCTTTCGTTAAACATGAAACTGCTGACCTTTTTTCCTTTCTGTATGTGATTCTTCCTAGTGATCGTGTTTCTGTGGTAGGAAAACTAGTCTTCCCTTGTCGTATGGGATTAATGGTTAACCAAGCATGAGGTGTCACTCAGTGAATTATCATGTTTTTTGTCCCTTTTTATGAAGTAGTTGGTTGAAGCTAAATAGTTTCACTGTAGTCACTTATACTGAACTGATAACACATCATGCCGGATATCTTTCTAGGATGGAGATAGTGTGTCAGGATAGCGCTTGGGACTGGATGTTCCCTTCTAGATGGAAATATCGTATGGAAAGAAGTAGGATGAAAATCAATGGCTCCAAGAAGAGTGAATTACATGCTCTCTTTCCATGTTTTGGTGTAGCAGTGAACATGATGAGGGATTTAATCGCCTTTGCTATGTCAGATTCTTGCAACGGAGTGGAATTCGTACTGACTACTGAACTGACTTCCTGATAAGATGTTAACCTTGCTTGGTGAGTAGGAATTCAGGATATCTTGATAGCATACTGTTAATTCATTTAAGCCATGCCTTTCGCCGGAGTCTGATCGAGGAGGAATAGTTGTGTCTCAGGATGCCTGTTTTGTCAAGCTTAACATATTTGTTTGCAGGAACTCATGCACTTTCTTGGGAATGCTCGTCTGTCCTATCGTGACAGCACTTTTTCCAGTTCTCTATGGTGTAGGATTCACAAATTCTCAAGTATGATTCTGAGGAATATTGCCAGGGCTTCTTTCCCTTTACGGTAGATGAAGGTTAAGGCGCCAAAGGTTGCTTCATGTGCATGGATAGGTTGAGTACCCCATGTATTGTTCGCAGACTGATCTTGACTAGGATGTGAAGCGAGGTGTAACAAAACTATCAGGAATAGCGATGTTTCTACTTTAGCACTGGGGTTCTGTAACCTTTGTTGTCTGATCACGGTCAGGTATGCTACCATTCTTCCTAAAAGCACCCAAAATGTGTTGGTGTATGAGCGAATTCATTTGATGATTCACTGCCGATAACTCGACCTAATGGTATTGTGTCCTTCCTTGAGCTTAGTGAACAGGATGAGCAGTTACCCTTTTAAATCCACGGTCTTTATCCTAGCATCGTATGCTATGTCAATCTCGTCTGCTTGGGCTTCAGATTTTGATTGATCCATACAAGATGTTGCGACACTACTTCCTGTTCGTTAGCCACACAAAATCCTTCAGCTTAGGGAGATGAAACTTGAATGGCGATGAAAACTTGAACGCAAATGGTGATGCTACATACTCGTGTCACTAACACCACGAGTTTTTCTCAGATGCGGTTTTCAGTTGGTTTTCTCATGGAAATCGAGATTCGTCACTCAAGAGTTTGTTGTTTATAATGTTAGGAATCGCATATGCGATCCGCAGGTTTGAAGGTAAAAAGACCATGGATTTAGCACAGCTCAAGGGCCCTGAGTGGGGGCATATTAGCATCAGACAGCATGATTATCAAGAGCGTAAACCGAACTTAAATACACTTTCCAAACAGATAAAAATCCTGAATCCCACTTACAGCACTTGGAAACAGACTAATCCTATGTCCTCCCAAACATAAGAAGAAATAATTTACTCCATTCAAGGAGTTATTTCAAGAAATGAATCTACAAATACAAACCCACTGTTGGGTTGGAACATCAGAGTGATGCATCTTGCTGAAGATCGTGTAAAGATACAACAAAGCACTGAAGGCTGCTGCCTCTTCATTTGGGCATGCCGGTATTCGGGTCTATAAGAGCCTGACTTGTATCTGGGAGGACGACTGGGCCATGCCCAGGTCTTGTGCAGATGAAATATGAGACGTCGCCCACATACTTTTGGGCGGGGCCATTCTCCTTCGCTCCAGGCACTGATAGTGGCTGTGGCAAGGCTTCAACATCTTTCGTATCTTTGATGCCAGCATCTTGGAGTATCGTTTTATCACCGAGAAGATAGCTGAACGGCAACAGGAACAGTTAGCATTCCAGTCTCCACATACCCATCAGGTAACTCAAAAAAGGAACAAAAATTCCAAATGGTAGAGCATAAAATATACCGAGGCCGGTAGAGAAGCGTTATAAAAGAGATCATGAACCCAAACGGTATTGTTTGAAAAACAGATGCAGGTAAAGTGATATTAGAGGTACCTGTCGATGTCAATACCATCCCCTGGGGGATAGTAAAAGAACAGTCTTTGAAGAAGAAGGGCAGCTACTTTCCTGTTTCGTGCAATGAGCACTGCATTTGGCCCGGCATCAAAAGTATAAGCCACCTGCCAAAACAAATCCAAGTTGTGCTTAGAGATGCCTTCATGATCAGGAGTCATTATATTGGGAGATATAAGAGTCAGACACTAGCTCCAGCAAAGGTGCATGTGCTACAGTGTCCACGAAGTGTTGCCTTAGAGGAAAAACAACAGTAAGAAAACTGTAGATTCTCGATGGTTCAATTAGATGACACACCTGAGGTGTTCCTTCGGCACGGTTCCACTTCTCAACAATACTGATAATCCTGAAATGTAAGCACTATCTTGTGATCACCAGTTCTATGTAGACAGAAATACAAATAACAATCAAATGTTTCGGAACTGGAAAAAAAAAGAAATACAAATAACAATGCAGTTGAAAAGGAGGCAATGTTCTAACCTATGGGATGTGTCATTCATGTAGAATATTGGAGGACTTGTGTCCAGGCAGACAGCATGAAATTGATTGCTATCCGCACAAGAAAGATGAGCAAAAGTCGGAAAATCACGGGTTTTGATAGCTTCCTCCATCTGAAGTATACGTTTTGGTACCACTTCCTGCAACATTGGACATACGAAACGAAATTAGAATAATTAGACTCCAATGACATGCTAGAAACATATGATATCAACCATGTCATATATAGGCTAGAATCAAGCAATGCCTGATTATCAAGGGAACCATGTCATATATGGGCTAGAATCAAGCAACGCCTGATTATCAAGGGAACCATGTCATATATAGGCTAGAATCAATAGAATTCGGCTAAAGTTGACTCGAAAGTTCCCAGAATAGTCCAGCATCCACTTTAATTATGGTCTACCAATAACTAATCCGCAACTAGTTCTCCATTAGCTACTTTTCTGTGTGAAAAATTTTCCCTTCAAAAAACCATGCTAACGGCATTTATATTTTAGCAACTTTCAGGAAAAATTCCACGGAGCAACAAACAAGGCTTAGAATCATTAACCCCTAATGAGAAATATTAAAGTTATTCAATAGACCGCCCAAACTTACCTCTGCTCTATGCTTTAAGAGCAAGCTTGTCTCAACACTTTCTCGCATACCAGATGTGCTACTTGTTTCTTTCTGTCGCGAACTTACCTGACCAAGTTGAGAAATCACAACTAGAAAGCTAATCATCAAACATGATGAAAGAACAGTTAGTAATCAATGGAAGAATGAAACCAAGAAGCATACCACCGCAACCAGAATGACAAGATCATCCCAATGCTTTTCATCAGCAAGCTGAACGGCTCTACTATCACTTCCATCATCATTCTTCACAATAACACCCAAGACAACTACATCAGGCTCTGGAAAGAATAACATCTTTTCCAACTGATATTGGAAGAGGGGACAAAGGAAATTAAAAGAGAGTAGTTCCAACTTACTTTCCCCATAATCCACTTGACAAAACCACCATACAAACTGCGACAGGCACTGCCAGATCCCTGTCTAGATGAAGAAAAAACCAGTATATAAATTCAATTAATTAGCCAACTCTTTGGGAATGAAAGAAAGAATGAAAAAGCTATGGAACAAGTGCCTTGAAAAACGTTCGGGGATATGTGGCAGTTGGAACTACATCTTTAGCCCTCCAACATATTCAGAAAGGCAAATATAAATATATGATTGAAAGAACGATGTTTCCATCTAGGTGATTCAAAGAAATAACTACGGAGAGAATTGATGCACAAGGATCCGACAAGGAAGCAAAAGAATCAAGTCAAAGAGTCTTCCATCAGGAAAGACAGTCATAAACCCATGAACAAAATTTTATGTTTTTACTGATTAGAACCTCAAACACCATTATAGTGGATCTACCTTGCTATAGAAGAAAGCTGCTCTTGGTCCTCTTTCAAATTCATAAGCTTTGCCAGGGCAAACACTGCAAAAGATAAAAACAATTTAACAGATACACTACAAATGTCGCACAATGCCATAAAATGAGCAATCAGCTTTTAAGGATCTCTGTTATTAAAAAAAAAGAAAGAAAAAAAAATGCGCAGGCAGAAGAACAAAAAACATAAAGCTCTTGGCATGATATTATTGCAGAACCATGAACCATACAATTCCAACAAAACTTTTACAGAATCCCAAATAAACTTTTGAGGGGTGAGATTCAGACTTGCTTCTGCAATCTAATATCAAGGATTTCAACAGATATGCTGGAAATGAACCATGTATGCATATAAACTTGACTGAAAACAATGATAGATCCAGAAAAAATCTTTTTCTTTCAGTAAGAAGAAATCAAGGTGTACTGGCATCAGGCCTTACCCAGGCAAGCCAACCCAGCAGCTGAAGACGCCAATCCAGCAGCAGTTGGGAAGTTGTTGTACGAAGCAATGTGAACGTGCAGGTTCTTCCAGTCCTCCTTTGCAATTTTTAAACCCTTCTCTTCATCCTTGACTTCGGCAGCACGATTACGGATTTCTCTAAGACAATTTTGGTATCTGCCTCCAGCTAGAGAAATTTCCTACACTAACCAGAAAAACAAAGAATACAAATACCACAAATCAATCCAGAGTCAGCCAGATGATACCATGCATCGGCATATAAGTAAAAGTCAGCAAGACAACAAAACACATATATGATCATGGCACTATGAAAGCTTCCTAATAACCCTCCACGACCAAACAAAGTCAAGAAATACATGTCCACCATTCCAGGGAAATACGAAAACACCGAAATACTCATTAACTTTTTTTAAGGATGCAACCGACCAAGAAAGAAAAGTAATCCAGAAATGAGCTAAGCATTACAATATGAATGACATAGATGACAGGTGAACGCCAACATGCTCTGCTGTCCATATGAAGACTAGCATCGGTAAATTGCCACATCGTGAAGTTCTTCTCTTAAGGAAATCCCGAAGGATTTCCCTTTGGTCAACCGAATAGCCACATCGTGAAGTTTATTTATTGAAGACGAACAAAAGAAAACCAGAAGGGCACGATTTGTATGGAATACAACAGAATCCCCAACATAGCTCAGTAAGATGATAAAAGAAGACAAACAGTCATAGACGATACACCAAGCACTTGCACGTTCTCAATCCCACAGCGGAACCAGAGAACCAAGGAGGTTAAGAGTAGAAACTGGCAACCAATATCGAACATAAGTCACTTGATCGAGATTATGTGTGGCATTACCCTATTAAGTCTAACGGTTTTCAACAGTTCTTATGCCATCTAAAATTCTGTAGATCAAGATCTCATCTTCCGTATCACCAACTCCAAACAAAAAACCATTCAATCATCGTCATATTATCCGAGCTCACAATCCCACTCATTTCGATTGTACACAAAGTAATAGCCAGCGACGTGAATCATTTTTCTCCAACGAGATATCCTAGTAAAAAATCAGCTTACAAATCAATAAACTTCAGAAATGTCTGGGGAAACCAGATATACCTTGCCATTGAGCCACATCCGATCGCGCTCGAACCCGGGGCTGACGGCGACGGTGGTGGTGGTGCAGAGATGTTCCGGATCGAGAGTGACACTGATGCTATCATTGATGGGCAAAATTAGGGTTTCGTCTCGCTTCCCCCAATACTTGATCACCGCGATATTCGTCGGAGTCTGCGCCGTCACCATTCTGATCCAACCCTTCTCCCCCATTTCTTCCATTCTCACACCTCGAATTCGAGCACCAAAATGATCAATGGGGGAAGCTTGATGGGTTGTGAATGTAAATGGTGGAAACTGAAGAGGTGGGTTGGTGTCGATGGTGGTGGGGCCAGGCTAGATTGACAGGTGGGGTGTGAAATGGAATCGGCTGTGTGTAACTATCGGGATTTTTTAGGACAGCGACAGACCGACGTCGACGAAGTTTCAAGGTGAAATGAATTGAATTTGGCTCATCTACCTACCACTGCTATATTTTTTTCCTACGGTTTGGATCTATCTGGAAATTCCATTCTTTTCTAAGGTGGATGGATGTAAACCTCTGCTCTGTGTTGAGGCATAGAAGTCTTATCTAACTGGGAAAGTTCAGTCTTATCTAACTGTACAACGTGTTATGTGTACAACATGTTATTTTCGATTTTCCACATGTTGTTTATTGTTGCATCTGGTACTTGTGTTTCAAGTGCTAACATTGATACGCTTCGAGTACATGAGAATCATAAGATAAAAGTTATTTTTATCCGCAAATCATGTGTGTTTAACAATACAGTAAATGGAAAAAATGTTTCTTTCAGATCCGAAATAGAGTTCTTTGGTCATTATGAAAGGAAGTCGAGCAATATGTGGGCGTGATCCACTGATCAGCTAGCCGCTTACTAGTATGAAAATTAATTCTATGGTCTTCAATCTATTTACACAATTGGCCAATGAGACACACCTGCTTCAAATCGTCAACTTTAGACGAAGCTACACAAGACATCGCATTTAGACTCACAGACCATCATCTTTCTCCAACAGCAGGGAACATGCCAAGTACTAGCACATGCACCCCACAAAATCGAATCGGTGACACCCACGACAACTATCGTCGGCAGAGTAGCCACAAAAAAATCAAGCTCTTTGGATCGAGGCAATAGAACATTGACCCAAAAAAAGCTACCGACGTTTATCAGCTTGATCGTTTCTGTATAAGTTCCGTTCCCCAAAGGGAAAGCATTTTTTAACAAAAAAGACAGCACAACCACCTTTAGTAGCAGCCATATCATGTTCACAGGCATACAGTGCGCATGTGTTTATGCTAAGTACATATTCCAAATCATAACGGATTTCACAAGTACACAGATCCATGAGGCAACAACATATTAGCAGCCAGCCGACGCCAGCAAGCAATCGGATGTATAGACTATGCAGTTGAAACACGATGCACCAAACCTTTGTTCCTAGTAACTTTCGTCGTCTGCTTGTGGACGCCTTAGGTAATATCGGAGACAATTAACCAAAACCTACAGATGCGATCAACCAAAGGTGTATTCAGAA
>LIEC01006550.1:0-84759 GCA_001925005.1 Drosera capensis
TTAATTGGCAGTAGAAAGATTAAACTGATAGCTTGCTAGGCACCGTAGCTCTTCTGTTCCATCTTTTTCTTGATGCCTCTTCTAAATTGGCGCTTAGTCTTGATATTCTATATATTAGATAATATAGCATTTTTAGTTAAATAAATCGGAACATTGGGCAGCTTTTCTGCAATCCTGGAAGACTAAACCTCAGTGTTTTGCCTATGATGCGAGTGCACTGTCCTTGCCTCCTTGGTCACCATATTCCATGCTCTTGTAGTCTTTTCTTAAAAGTGGGAATTAAGATGAAGCATTTCTCTCGTCTTTCTTTTCTTTGATCCATCCAGCATTTGCTGCTGCAATCCTAACTTAATGTTCTCTTACTTGCTTCAGTTGACTTTGAATACCATCTACCCCTTTGTTATGAACTTATGAATTCTTTTGAGCAATTTCTGACCACTTCTAATTTCCTACCATTGTTAAAACTCCAAAGCCTTAATCTCCAGTAGAACCTTCTGAATCGGGTTTTAAGTTAGGGTGATGAACCTAAATGCCTGTGAATTTGAAATGGGTGTTTACAAACTTATGCACCCTCAGGACAGTTTATGTAGCAGGCAAGTGATTGAATACTCCAGCTCTTAAAATTGCAACTCCACAACTGTCATAGGCTTTAAAATTTTTGTGTTGAACTGCCGTAGGTCTAAATCCATTTTGTGTTACCTAATAGATTCATCAAGCTTTTACATATGTTGTGAAATCTCATGGTGGCTACTCCGCCATATTAAGTTACACGGTTACCTCTATTTCCTTTTAAAGCCTATTACATGAGGGAAGGATGACTCAAACTTTTTTTTTTTGAGGATCTACATATCATCTAAATCCTATAATCATGAACCATGGGATTGATTATCAGTCATAGACCTCCAAGACATGTACATTCTCTCACTGCATTATCCTTATAAATCTATAACACAAATGTATCACTTTTTTTGGTTAGTCCTCCATTAATGTTTTTTTATTCCATTAAACCATTTTCATTATCCTTTTTTTGTTAGTCCTCCATCAATGCTTCTTGATTCCATTAAACCATTTTCATTATTTTAAAACTTCACCTTCCACTTCTTATGTCCTTCCCTCTTCTCTTTGATGCCGAACTTCTCAATTTTTCAACTTCTCAACTTCTCCTTGATTGTAACAAGGGGCACTTGGGATCACTGCACAAACTTTGTGGTGAAAATGGAGCAGCACCTTGTATACATCACTGATGTAACAACTCTAATCCGATTCTCCAAGTTTATGTTATGATCTAAAAATCTGTTTAAATAAGATGATAAAGTACATGATCGATGATCGCTTAATTTTGGACATTTGATCGTAAGCTTGCCTCTCTTATCATTGGAAACAAGACAAAAGATAGTGATGTGAAATAGAGGTCCAATCTAGTTATCTTAACAGGAATGTTCTGGGTATAGAAAAGGTAGCTTTTACTTTCGGAGTTCACATGAACACAATTGACATTCACATGTGTCGTTTGATCATTCCCGTCTAGGTAATTAAAGCCTACTTTAGCAGGGTAAAATGATCCAGATTCTACCTCCCATTTGTTGAAGGCTTTGTTAAACCTGATAGAATTGACCTTAGATCAAGCAAGCCAAACACTGAAATATTATTTTGGTGGTTGTGAAATTTCTTTTTTGGCTTTCTTTTTAGAGATTTGATCCCCGTGAGTTTCATATCCCAATTATCATTTCTCTTTTAAGAAAGGAGTGCCTTCATACCTCCCCTAATGCTCTTTCAGCAGATTTAAGTCAGATTATGTACTAGGTTTTCGTCATTTTTGTTCTACTGAGTTCTGCATCTGCTTTGTCCTCCACCTGCTCATGTTTTTTGAGAGCTTTGCACTTGTAGTTTGTCTGTCTATTTTTCCCTCTTTATCTGCATTACGAGCATCAGGATCGCTCCACTGTTCTATAGTATCATGCCACTCTTTAGGCTTTCCAAATATTCAAAACCGACATGAGTTCAGCGGATATGATATATATATATTCAATCCTCTTTATCTACAGAGTTCAGATGATTTGGACGATTGACCTAATCGGAGACGAATTGCGGTTGTGAAACACATTAAGTCTAAAAGTTCCCAAATGAAAACAAGAAAACGAATGCAGTGGTTTTAGACTGCAGAGGGTCCTGCCTCAATTTCGCTCTCTAGAATTGATGATGTGACTTGTTAACTTCTAATATAATGTTGGATCTTTTCCTATTTGGCTTAAGAACGTAAATAGTTTTAGTTATCTGCTTCTAGGCGTGACCACAATTATCTGGATCCATAGTTTTACAAAACTAAATTGCATCATTCTTTTCTTTTGGATCATAAGTTGGTGGATGTTTTCTTTTGAATGGTTCTGATTGTATTTTGATCCAAATTTTATCATTGGGAGCATTTCATTCCTGTTCCCTCTAGTTTTAGAATGGTTATCATTGGCAGATGACCTGACATTGGTGTTGTTTTCTGCTTGCAGATGGACATACAATGATCCACTTCGGGGCAAGTACAATGCGAAAATGGCGGGCATGAACAAGCCCTGTAGCTAAACCTAAAGGAAGCAAGAAGTTGAAGGACTGGGAGTTGAAGTGAAATCGACGGTACTCTTCGTATGACCCTGCTTGACTCGTCTTTGTATTTTTATTTGATTTTATGATGTAAAACAAGCAGATTATGTTATAATTGGAACTTAGCCACTGCTGCTTATGATCAATAGTTCTTCTCTTTGATGGATTAGTTGTAGTTGTTTGTCATGCTGAGCATCACGTGGTTTCATTTTTCAACAAGTTGAAAACCTGGCTGCGGAATACTTTCTACAACCAAGAAAATAGTGCACTTAATCAACTTTTTCTGAAAGTGTTAACACAATTTAGGGGAAAATGAGAAATCTTTTTAGAGTAATGTTGAGCGCTACACTATTTTTGCCAGATGCCTCTAGATTATCTTTTACTGTATGCCGGAATTACAGTTAGATGACTTTAAAGTGAAACATTAAGAATCTTTGTTATTCTATTCAAAATAAATGATCTCTCTTGATTTTGATAGGTGTGACAATGAAAAGGAACTATGGCAATCTCTTTTGTCGCTGAGCTGAAAACTAGATGAGCACCGCGACACGAGGAAGCGAAGATGGTCGACCAAGAAGGCCTCAGGGGTTGAATTATCCATGCCTTGTTTTCTTTATCTGCACCTCAGCTCGTAATTCTACTGGTTCTCGATTGTGGGCTATTCACAACTGAGGTTTGACGGATAAATGTCTATGCTTCTGAAGTTCTTGTTTTCCGGAGTAGGGGAAATGGTATGCCAGCAGTTGGGACATTTTTCTTACGTTTATGTTAGAATTGGATAAATCTAAATGTCCTACGGAGTGTACCCTCAAATATTGTTGTAGTTAATGTACAATCTCATGTCTGTAACCATGTTCGACCAGTAGATATTATATTATACTAGCAGGTTATTTTAAGGCTAATGAGCCTCATGTAAATCCATATAGTACATTATAAACATCATTTATAAGATCATAACGATCAGGATATCGGTGTGAAGAAACAAACTACAGCACAACGTAAATTCTTAGACAAAGAAATCAACACGATGCAATATTTACTGGGATGTAAGGATCCTCACACAAACTACATGACGATCAATCTTCTTCCTCAATCATAGGTTTTTATGTTGTTCAACTTATTGTGATGTAAGTCGTAGACTCATGCTTCTCAAGAGTCGGAATGTGCCAAACCATATTACATAGGTAACCGAAAATTGGGATTAGGGTGCATCTCTATTGTTATACTCCCTCCCAACCCGTCCCAAAAAAAAAATCAACATTCCAAAAAATTACACTATTCAACAAAGCAAATCAATTTCGTTCTTATATTGTCTCACATTCCTCATCGTATAAAAATACATAGCTTACTTATATTATAATAATGGTTCACGACAAATTTGCATGAAATAATAATTGATGGTGGTTGTCCCCCGCGACGATCAAAATTTATCTCGAATAAGCATTTTTTTTTCTCTTCTTTCTCTTTTGATAAAAACCCATTATATTTTTCATGAAACAGAAAAAATAATATAAATTTCCATGAATCTCAAACAAGTTCAGATATGAAAAAAATCCATATTAATATGTCAGTCGAATATCCGTATATATTCGAACCCATACCTATGAAAGTCAAGTGGACAGAACAAGCTCGTCCACATGAATAGTACCTATAGTAAGCACGCACATTTTGTCTCGTTGAGAAGGTTTACAAACTCAGTGCCGCTCATCTCCTACCGGCATATTTATCACTTACAAGAAGGTTGCACTGCGATTTCCGCTGGCTGGGAAAGCCTGACGCCTTTTACCTGCAGCAAGTTTTGCTTCAGTATCTGGCGTTTTCCCTGCGTATCCACCCTTTCTTCTAAGACTACCATCCGCACCACGATTAGCTTTCCCTGTTTCCTCTTCAACCCCAAATATCACTTGTTTTCTCGCAGTCTCCTAATCAAATGGTGCTTCTGGACTGTTACAGACTTGTTATGCTTATCATTTCGCTTCTGATCCATCGACTGGAAGCATTTCTGCAACCCAGAAGACAAATCAGAAAGAGAAGGTTCACCGGATGCATCGTCTGCCGAATCCATATCAGCCTCATTATCCGTGGCACCCTCAGGATCTTCAGCTGCATCTGCTGCTGACTCATCGGCATGTATATCTATATCTTCTGCTTCGCTAATTGAAGCTCGGACACCAACGCTACCTTCGGCATCCGCATTATCTTCTACTACTGACATTGTTTCTTGTTTAGTGCTTGAAGCTGATACATCAGGGTTCTCTTCTGAGCCTGGAGGGCCGGAAAATGAGAGAAATGGGAGTTTAACGGAAGACTTTATCTGTTCCACTAACCTCACATCCCTCTCCTGTAAAGAAGAAAAAACAATATTCCAAATTAGTATGCTGGAGACCATGAATTTCATATACAAGTAGGCATGCTTGATGTCAACATCAACAGATGATCGAGTACAAGAAATTCGAATCACCGGAAATGGTGGACATTTCAAATAAGGGAAAAGTAAAGTTCCAGACAAATGTATACCGAACCTTCATTATGGGGGTTTTCTGCTTGGGAGCAGGTTTACCTAGGAAAGCAGTTCGACAAGGTTTCTTCAGCACCTGAATGGTTGGTACAGCTGCCTGCAGCCACAAACAAAACAGTGAATGCAGCATTCTTCACAGCATGAAGAAGAAATCTGAAGAGCAACAATACTCACAACCTTCTCCTGCTGTGATGATCCACTCATACTGATATCACTACTCTTGTGAGTTTCCGGAAAGTTCTGTGTCACATTCTTGGGAATATCGCCACTGGTTTCTCCATGTGTCGATACACCCCGACCAACAATGGGAAAAACAACTGCAGGCCCATTTTCACCAGGTATAACCTCACTATTTTCCTGATTTCTGGCTTGTAAATCTGAACCCGAAGAAGCCAACATATCACCATGCTTGCCGCTATCAGTTGAAGTCACTGAATTTTCAGATTGTGGCAACACTTCAAAATTGTCGAGCTCTGCGGCAGCTGCTTCAGACGCCTGAAAGAGCACAAAATGTTGACGTTAACAGAACAATTACCATTCAACTTGGATCACACCGATGGCAGAAAAAACAGGACATTTACCATTCAGGACTAGTTTCAACTCATTCCAAGCCCTGGAAGAGGGGAAGACGGGGTTTCTTTAAATTAAGTGCTAGTCCTGAACTTACCACTAGAGAAACCCTACAGATTTTCAATAAGCGGTGTTGATATCCCCTGCTGGCCATACCAAACTCCGCCAAAGAAAGAGGTCTATGGAGGCACTACCAAGGTAGTCATAGATAAGCGCTTTAGTGACAACTAATCTAATAGACTAATATACTTATAAAAAACAACTCAAGGTGAAAAGAGCGACCGAAAACATGTGAAGGGACAGGCAAAAGCGAAAACATCTGTCGTTTTGTATAGACAGCGGTTGAAGGGGGTGCTTCAAAAGTTTTTGACGACATTGCTTTCTACCTTTGCAGACATTTCCAAACTACTTCAAACTGACGAACGACAAGGTAAGAAGCCAACACCTTTTTCGAAGAAAAATATATCATATATCACAAATATATCCAATAGTCAAACTATAGACTAGAGACAGACCATTGCATGAATTCAAACAAACATATCAAGGAGACTGATAAAGCACAGGTACTCCAACACAAGAATGATACAACATAAAAAATCAAGATGTATCTTAACAAATATATGGAGGAATCCATATCTTTACTCATAAGGATTGAAACATTATCCGTAACTCCTTTTCCAGATCTCAGCTAATAAAAAGATCCAAGCACTCTGACAAAATGCTATCTATACTATTCTGGAGGCAGCCATGAAAGCTTCAAAGAACAAGAGAGGTGGACAAATAAATCTTCTAACATAAAGGACATGGGAAAGGCACAATCCCCCCCTCTTACCAAGAATATTTTTTTGTTCAGGCACACATGAGTTTAACAAGGTATGAACAACAGTTTCTGGTCGTTAAAGGACAAGCTTATTTGAAGAAAATTCATAACAAGGATTTACCATGGCATCTCGTGCCTCTTTCAATTGCTCCACTACAGCTTGAAATTCTGCTGCATTTTGAATGGAGTGCCTGATGATGCTTACAATAGATCCAAGGTTGCGTTCCACATATGGAAGCTTCAACTTCACCACGTTCTTCAATTTGCTAGTAGTACCAGGCATCTGTTTGGCTTTTTCAAAAGACAACCACAGTAAGCACAGGTTTATAGGAGTACAGAGAAGCAAAAAGCTTGCAATATCAACTAACATTATCTACAGCTGCTTTAGACGCAATTTTTAACGTTCAGTAAGCAAGTGCACTGTTCCCTCATACCTATTTCAAGGAGAGTTTTATTTGGCAATACATAACCAGTACTCTCATCCTCCATACGTGCGACATTGTCTCTCCATTGATGAAGCCCCTGCAGATCATAATCACAGTAAGGGACAACAAATAAAAGCAATAAGATGAGAATAAAGCAGCAGCTGCTGTCATCATTTCTTGCTAATGTTTGATTAGTACCAAAGCCAATGTTGAGCAAGAGCGACTTATATCCTTTTTTCGTGACCTCTCTATGAATTAATGTCTTATGGAGTCATGCTGCACAGATGACTCAATTCTTTAACCGTATAGATAAGACAAGCTTAGATAATGAACAGTGACACACCTTCATATTACTCGAGAAAATGTAGTTCGCACTATCAATAGTACCTATATGTGTGGTTATGATATGGAATAAGATATTACTGGGATCTATGCCATTAGAACCGACGTAGTTTACAATATCACTAGTAATGAAATAAGTAGCCTTAAACTAATAGTTATGAATTAAGTTATTACTGGGATCTATGCCTTCAAATAGGTAGGATAATTATATAATGCTAGGTACTTCAAAGAATATCCAGCTAATCACGTCAAGAGTGCATAAAAAACCTTTTTCCAGTTCATCTCTCTTTATTTGATGTCTTGAGGAGGGTTAAACCATTTAACCTGAAACTCAGGGTATTTACCATTTACTATGCTTAGTCAACAAAACACATGGTCTAGATGCATTCCTCTCACATCAAGGGCTGACCAAACCCCCCCCCCCCCCCCAAACAACCCCCTCCTTGGTTAGAATAATTAACTTACGGCCACAACTGAGAGCTGCTGTGCACTAAAATCAGCTCTTTCAAGCCTGCAAAAAATTTAAGAAAAAATGTAAAACCAAATTAGCAACACTCATCCTAAATATAAAGATAAGGTCTATGCCAACAGCTGATGCGAGACCTTAGATATCGGGAAAAAGAAAAGTTTTTATCCAGTCAAAACTTAAAGCTAAATTTGATAAAGGAAAAAAATATTTGCGCAAAATATACATTATCAAAATGCAGCGCATATTTGTCACATCATCCATGTTTTTCTCTACCCAGACGAGCACAAGCATGATCCACAAGTAGACACATCTTTCTATGGTTTTTACCACTTGAAGTGGCAAACCACAAGAACTACTCGCCTGTATATATGAAGATATGATGCATCTGTAAGCAGCTCCTTCTCGTATAATTGCATGCATATATTATAACTGCGCTTATAGACCTGTACTCATAGAAAATCAAATTGCACTCAGCTTTCGGAATGAAAACCCTACAACTAGTTGAATCGTCCATCCTGACAACAGTTGTAGATACAAGGTAAACAATAAATGCATGTTACTGCCCAGGTAACCCAGAGATAGAAACATCAAGGAAAACATAAAGCATATAATTGCGCTACACATTGATCACATGCACATTTCCAGCTCATTTGAATAAAAAAGAAAAATAAGAAAGAAGCAATAACCTCAAAGAAATCACAAGAGGGATCAAATCTTGGAGCCGGATATAAAAGAGAGAAATTATAAGAGGAAAATCTGAACTATTTCCATTTTGATTCAGCAGGGGTACCACAACTACAAGTAGCAGCCATATAATGTTGCAGTGATATGTGAGCATATTAGCAAGGACAGGATCATAAAGGTGTTGTTCAAAAAGTCAAAGGACAAAAGAAAACCAACTGAAGCTATACTAAAAAAAAATCACCACAATCAACAATCCTGTTTTTCATTGAAGCTTCATCCATCCACCAATGAACAAACTATTTAAAAACAAGATTTTGGATAGATTTCTTGTACCACATAAAGTTCATAAATATAATTTCATTAACTAGGACTTAGGAGTATACTCATGTATTTTTTCCAGTTCTCAGCATCTAACATGTTGAGCATGAATAAGCCATGCTGAAGTGAAGGGCAATGCTGACAAAGAAATGCATGAATACACTCTATTTATGTATCAAACACTCGACCATGCCTCTTTTTTCCTCTCTTTTCTCTTTTCACTTTTTTTTTTTGCTTGATAATAGTTGAGCCTTTACAAAAGGGTTTCTTAACCTTAAACCATTGAGCACTGATACATAGCTAGCAGAAGAGATCAGCATCAGGTTGGATACATCTAACCTCAGTTATCCAAAGTGAAACATCATCCACAAGGTCAATTTCCACAAATTTTCTCTTTCTTTCCCGCCTCGTCGTCTTTGAATCTAACAAGGTACAGCATTCCGCTCATATCCATATCTCTTTACATTCAAGGCTCACACTTTTGACAGGTTCAAAAGTTGAATCTCTAGTTTAGGCTGTAAGAAATGTTCAGTGACATAGTTGCAAAAACAAGATTCCTGTTACCCCAGACAAATTCAGGGAACTTCTTACTTCACATTTAGCTACAGCCTTCAGCATTTACGCAGCAGAAAGACCAATGTCAGGAAAATCATGGTTACACTACGAATGTCAGTCCCAACACCAGTGAATCCAAGAATGAGTGGCTAATTCAGAAGCAGTACTCTAAAGAAGTTACGGGCAGTACCATGTCTTATACAAGTTAAAATATCTCAATGCTCCTACTTGTTATACAATAAATGGAATCGAAGTGGTGGTTTCATGCAGCAGCACAGCTGTTATGCAAATGCAAGATTCCCTTCCAAACCAGAGGGCTTCTCTAGGATTTTGGTATAAATCTAATGTTTAGACTAAAATTAAGAGTCAAAAGCATTAAAGCAAACTGCTTTATAACCAGATTTAGTTGAAGGGGACATTTTTTATAGCTGAGATGATTCCCAAAAAAAATATTGAAGCAAATCATGCTAAAATAAACCAGTAACTTGCATAAACCAAACACAAATCATTGAACCGTCTAAAGAAATCTAAACCCAGGAACCCCAGATTCTCATAACATTAAGAAAGTGTATTGGATTCAATAATGATTCAAAAATTATTACTTGATTGAAAAGGAGCATCCAACACAATGTAAGAAACGGCTAAATGCAAAGCTTCACGGCCTGATTCAAGACCTATAGAGCTAAATGGAGCTATCACATATCTGGCTATCATTGTGCAATTAACTGCTTCACTTAAAAGCCAAACATCAGTCCAGCATGGACAGACCCAAATCCATAATCCCAAAACAGTTAGCGTAGAAGTGGAGAGACTAAGTATCCCAACTAGCATAAGCCATACCTCTACCAATGGCGCATCAGAATCTTCAGATTCAGGAGGCTCAGACAGCAGCCTAGCTCTTAACACATCATAAATGAATAACAAGTAGTGTGTGTCATCTCTGGCATACCTGTTGACCCATGATTGAAAGCAAATAGTCAGTTGAGCCAACAAAAGGGGCAAAAGAGCTCCATAACGAACAGCAACAATGAATAAAATGCCCATCAGCAACTATGCAGTAGCATTGCAACTATCACGAAAATGGGAAATATGAATCACCCAAACCATGTCTTTCCAAGCACACAATTTAAGCAACCAATGAAGAGCACGATTCTTAGCAGCCAGAGACAGTAAAATCATTAAAAGAGACATTTCGATACAGACTGTTTCTACCAATTTATTAATTATGATTAAGCCCAAATGAGTACTTGGTGCATGTATCAACAACCTGACTTCAGATTCAAAGTGCAGGGTGAATGCATAATCCATGAAGTCTGAGGATTCAACTAAGACCATTCGCAACAGTTTCCCTATCCCTATCTTTCTAATACAATACTATTCTTGCGTTTTCAAGTCATAAGAGCTCTTTTTATGTTGTTTTTAGCCTTTTGAAGTGTTTTTGAGTGTTTAAGCTTCATTTCAAGGTTCTTTTCATAGTTTCTTAGTGCCATTCTTTTTCTTTAGGGATCAGTTTTCAAGTAATGCGTGCAGCGGTTTTCCCCTATAATCATTCCCTATTCGAACCAAAATCAAATGGAATTTTTCTTCTGGCAGTCAACCTATAGCAGACTATCGACGAGAAATCCTCGATTTCTTCCCAATATGTCAATAATCAAAAGGCAACATTTGAGTATAATTACGAAATTTTGACAATAACAACAGATCTGGTTAGGTTTTGCCAATTGCTCCATGAACACAGAACAAGCAGATGAACATGAAAAAAAATGAACCCTTGAAGATTGCATGCAAAGGAGGTAGAAACTTATAAAACTGAGCTTTGTAAATCAAAATCTGCCAGAATTTAGTTAGATGAGAACAGTTGAGTTCAAAAATTTGATGGAGAAAAGGAGACGAGATGAGATAGGACAAAGAGAGAGAGTGCATGGTGCAGGAAAAACAATGAAGATTGCCTTCCTTGTTCCCTAGATGTAAAGAGTCAAATGGGATATAGAGAATGAAATAAGGGAAAGGATAAAGATAATGACTCCATTGGGTGGAGTATTTTTCCCTTGATTCTTTAAATATAGGGTTAGGGAATGGAAGGGGAACCCATTCAAATTGCTCTAAGAAAATAATTTATCACCACAGGTGATACAAGATAACGGAAAAGGAATTAAACACAAGCCTACAGCACAAATGGCTCAATTCATACTATATTCAAATAAAGCCAAAAGAAATCTCCGGAGACAGGCAACAAAGGTGAGACTCAAGAGTTTAAGGGCTAACATTACCGTAACATCTCTTCAGGAAGGGGACGCAATCTCCAATCGGCATTCTGATACCTGCAACAGATCATTGCTTAACTTCGAATAGTACAACTAATGGAAATCATCAAAAAGATAATGCTTCCAATGGGTATGGGAACAATATGCTAATTATCAACTTACTCTTTGTTGGCTGCAACTCCACATATGTGATGAAGGAGATATTTTAGGCTATTCCTTTCCATTTTCAATACCCTAGAAGCCTGAATTCAAGAGAGAAATTGTGAAAACAATAGGCATACAAGTCAACCTGTATTACTCCCTCATTTCACTAAAGACAAAACTCAAAGCAGAACCAGGTTCAAGTAAAAAGAACTGAAGACAAGAAAAAGATAAATGCGAGAATAGAAGATGAGAAACATGGTACATATTATTATATTAAGAAACAGAACACGTATCTCAACTCTCCAGTCAATGTGATGAAAAGCATATCAAGTATCAGCCTTCAAGCATGAACATGGCAAACTACAGAATGACCATGAGATTATGTGGTTCTAGGTTTATGATTGTTACAGCTTTGAGCATTCCTATTATGGGGGGTGGGGGGAACAGAAGTCCTACTCTAAAGCGCCATCGTGAACTGATACTTTGACATCAATGATGGAAGTTCATTTTTTACAAAAAGTCAAAAATAAGTAAAAGAGACACATGTTTCTTTTTAAGCAATCAACACGTGACAACTTGAACTGAAAGCTTCTGAAAAATAAACAACAATCTATGTATACCCGCACAAAAGTCACAAAATTAGAAGGTGGAAATCAAATACAAGGCGACAAACTGCATTCATAGACTTCTTATGCTATCTAGTTTCTAAACACTAAATAATGGATCTATAACACTCATGCTGTATGAAATGTAGGTAAGCAGCAGAAAGATAATATTTATTACCAATATTAAAACATAAAGTACTAACATTAAGAGAGGGCCACAAACACCATACCTGTCCAGTGTCGAACATATTGCAGACATAAATGCCAAAGTCCCGCTGAAGCCACACAATATCCTTATCTGCTCCATGCATCACCTAATTATCAAATTCACAACCTCATTGAAAAAATAAACAGTATTTGATTTATAAAGCATGTTTGTAGCATGTATACCACTATAAGTTTGGGAAGTAGAAAAAAAAAATGTAGGTCTCATAGAATGTACTAACTTTTCTCTTTGAAGGATCCTTGAAAACTTCCCTCAGGTAAGGACCAACATGAACACGCAGTTTTAGGGTGTCAATGATAAAATCCTCTGTTCTAGTCGAAATCTGCATCAGGCAAGTCAATCCTTGGAAAGACCTATAGTGGTTGTGCTCCAGATCCACCTAATGTGAAGGGGGTTAGAAAGCGAGTAAATGTCAGAATGTCTTATAGAAAATCATTACATGAGGAGACATGCAGAAACAGAAATCACTTGAATGACCATAAATGTAAAATCATCTTGGAAAGGATTACAAGGTACAAATGTCATGAAGCATAACACAGAATTCGAGAAATAACACTAAAAACAGAGTCAGGAATTAAATTCCAACAGATAGCTGCAAAATGCATTATGTGGATAACCATTGCAGGAAACTGTGTCAGACTAGTACTTGCAAAGTAGTCTTTCGTTTATCCATAAAAACGAAAGTACTGTTGCAAGTAATTGCAAGCAAGTAATGTTCCTCATTTTCTTTGATAGCGTTCAGACTCACTATTCTCTTTTTCCAAAATGAAGTCCCAATGTAACAACATTACTTATTAATTCTCTGTTTCCAAAATGAAGTCCCAATGTCACAACATCATGAGAACCCCTGCTGGGCCTGCAAATTTTCTTTCCCTTGCCAATAATAGCAATTAGGGGGAGCAGGATCCCGTGCTGTTCTGTGGACTGCAGGAGAACAGCAGGGGAATCAAGGGCCTGGAAAATCCCAAGGGGAATTTCTTTTTTCTAATTTTAGTGGGGTGTTTGGGTGGCGGGAATGTGGGATATGTCCACATAGCACTCCTACTGTGCTGTGCGGACAGCAAGGGGTCCAAGTATTATACTGTTAAAAAGTATAAGTGACACAAGGGGAAATTTGAAGGGCATAAATGACACAAGTATTATACTGTTAAAAATAAGGGAAGTTATAGAAGATTCCTTCAAAACATGTAAATTTGTGATGAACTCATGAAGTCTTTCTCACACATTATTTGATAACCAGACCAAAATGATATCCTTCTTACAGGAATTGTGATATTTCTATCTAGATCTTTGATCTTCTAACCCGAAACTTCGACTTCTACATTTCAAAGCCACCACCCATGCTATTAAACTTTTGATCGCCTTGAAATCAACCAGACAATTTAAATCCCGTATGGTAGCATCAACTTTAACGTTATCAATCATTGACCCAGCCGGAAATTTTACTGTCCTGATATCACATTGACACAGAATGGAAGGGTGATAGGTACTAGATATCATTTTAAAGGAAACGGATACAACCTCCAAGAGGATTCACCAAATGGACAGTGGGACCCAACAAAGCAAATAAATTCTTATTTATTATTATTATTGATAAAAATAAGACACCCAATAAGCTAAACATGATGACCTAATTATTCTATGATGTTTCAAATTAAGCTACAATAAAGAATGAAACATGAATTTGAACATAACTAGGGTGTCGCCCCGCAATGTGCGGGGAATTTCTTAATCTTATAAGTAATTAATTATTCATAAATTGATCTTCTATATCCAATGTCAATGCACAAGGAAAAACATGAATGTAAAAACAATATTACTTAAAATAACTTCTAATATTTAGATATTTTATTTATGTTTCATAATGTTTTCAAATATTTGTAGAACATTTCTTTCGGGTAAACAATATGAATGTATGTCTTTTATAATATAATATGTATGAAATTATTATGATATTTATTCTATTTTTTTACTGAAATAATTACAGTTATCAAGTTAATCGTATCACATCATATGATGAATCGGATCAAATTGTAGTAGTATGAGAATATGTGATAAAAAGAATTTTTTTTTTTTTTTTTTGACAAAAGCTCGGGTTTTTCTACCAAAAAACTCTTACAGTTTTTATAATAAAACATTTTCAATCGTATCAATTTTTCACAATAATTAACACTAATAAAAAATATTTACACATTCTTTTTATGACATATATAAAGAGTTAATATCTATGAACTATAAATGAGAAAATATGAAAAGTTTATTTCTTTTTTCCATAATTATTAATGTTGAATATTAAATATATTGAAGGTGAAATTATTATTGAAACCCTAATCATAATTGAATTGATTGATATATAGATATTAATATAGGATGACATATCATGACATATCATGATATCCCATGATATGATACTCCTAATTTAGAATATATATTGATATACTGATATAGATTGATATATAGATATTAATGTAGAATAATATATCATGACATATCATAACATCCCATGAGATGGCTATAAACTACAAAAGAAGAAATATTAAAAGTTTTTTTTTCTTTTTTCATAATTAATAATGTTGATTATTAAATATATAAAAAGTGAAATTATGATTAAACCCCTCAATAATAATTGAATTGATTGATATATAGATATTAATATAAGATGATATACATCAGTGGTATCTCATGAGATGACATACCATAGGATAGTTCTCTGAATTTAGAATATCTATAGATATCCTAAAGTTAGAAATAAAATACAAAAAACAAACTTTATTACTTGAATAAAATACCCTTTTATTTTGATCTCTAATACCTTTCACCACATCAACTTACTTAAAAAGAACAAACGATCCAAATGCTAGATCAACAAGTGAGAATGAGATATTTCCTAGTTCCTATATCAACTTAACATCGTAACAAAAGCTCGACCCTAGCCAACAAAAGAATGTGGGAGGGGAAAGGAGACTACTAATCCCAACCAACAAGATAGCTGAAACACAGCAGAAGTACAAAAGGAGACTACTAATCTTCACCGCTAATGTTCCACCCAAAACGTAGCCCGTGACAGACGCAGAAACTCCTGATAGAGGGGGCCACTAAGATACATAAAGAAGCATGAATTTTTTTTAAAAAGAAATAGCATGATTATAAACAAAAAACTAATTTTCATTAAATTAAATAATGGTTTTGTCTATTCAATGATAATTTATTTTGTTTGAGATTGAAAAAAATTAATTCAGTGTAATTGTTTTTCAAAATTAAAGGGTTTGATAGGTAATAGAAACAAATAATTGGAAAAATAAAAAACTAAATTTTATTTAAACATCTTTTTTTTATTTAAACATCTTTATATAAGAAAATCCTTAAAAAGGAGCAGGCTATTTCATAAAATTTGAGAAATGAAAAAGGAATGTAAAAAATAAAAGGGGGAGAGAAAGAAAGACACCTAAGAAGAAGTGAAATCACAAAACAAGCCAACAGTTCAAAAAATATGCAAAACCAAGGGTGCACACACTAGGTTCAAACACAATTCCAATTGCATACAAGGTCCGCAGTTAACCACTAGACCAACAAAAACATATGGTATTTTGCCTGAACCATAACTTTTTGACCAAATGCCAGTGGGGGCTATAGACCCCACATCCCCCATGGCAGGTCCGCCACTGAACGTAGCCAGCATTGTCAACCCTGCACCCTAAAAGACAACCGGGATCACAAACCACCAACAGAGATGCAGAACACCCAAAGACAGCCAGCAGGGGTGACGACTAGGAGCATGGAGCATATGCTTACAAGAGTTTCTTTCTTTCTTTTTTCTTTTTGATTAATCAAGAGTATTTATTAGAGGTGATGATGTTAAGATTGAGATAGGGGAGGTGCAGGTTTGATTTGGGAAAAAATTTCTCCTTTTCCAGGAGGAATGCATCATCACAGTGGGAGAGCTCAATGTAATAATGGATGTAATGTGATTGAGGACGTGATCCTCTACTCCGGCGGGATGAAGCAAACAAACATGAATTTTCTCATTCTGCCGTAATGGAGGATTTTATTCTGTCATCCATTGCAGCCTCCATTCGGGTGAACCAAACATTACCCTAAACTGTCACTCCACAAACCATCCACAGGATTGTTTCATTAATGATGGCACTATGTGCATAAATATCTAACTTCGATTGAAAGGATGCGACACATTAATATGTTGACAAGAATAACTTCAACTACTGACATTTGAATGAATGCTTGAGAATAAACCCTGGTAAGAAATGTAGATCCCACACACCACGACAAGCATATAGTGACAAGAAGAGCATCAAAACCACTGGAAGGCCACAACTACTGCCGGTCATGCAATCTGGTGCTTTATTTACCACTTTCAACAGGATCAGTATACTAATCTTAGTAGATGGAGAACCCAGGCACTTACCAAGCTACTTGCAGCACACGACCAACTACTTTAAATCAATTCCACGGATCATTCTTTGGAAGACATCTCCATTGAATCAAAAGGCTGAACACATCAGAATTTTAAGAAGACAAAATAGCTAGTTATTCAACATACGACTACTGTGGTCCAGTTGCTATTCGGTTGAAGAAAGAAAATTCCAAAGGATTTTCCTTTTAGAAAAAAAAAAAACAACTGTGATCCAGTTGCTACCGTCATGAATAGAATTTGGGGAGGATGAAATGTATACAATTTTATCGCATAGTTAAAAAATAAATATATTGTTTCCCGAAGCTCTTTTCTCAATATAAATAACCAAAACAAGGGACGCACCAATCTATAATTGCAGCAGAGGATGAAATTAAGTAGCCAAAGAATATTTGAAGTTCATATATACTTACAGAAAACTCATTCACACTATGCAATTTAGTCGCCAACTGTTTCAAATCCTTGACTTCCTTAATCAGTTTGAATGGGGTGGATTCTATTGGCAGTGTTTTCACAGGTTCATTGCTCTCATTGATGGTCTGAATGAAATCCAAAACAGATAGCTTTTCCTACATAGACAAAAAGAAGAAACGATAAGAAAACAGCATCTGCAGTAATAGGACTATTGAGCTGATTCCAAAATATGTGGTCATTGGACATTCACCACACAAAAAAAGAAAAAAAAAGAAAAAAGAAGAAGAGAGGAAATAGAAATAGTATCATTTGAATACTTCGCTAGTCATACAGAATGTTAAGGATTAAATAAGACTCCATGAAGTTAAATAACAACTTATCTTGCTTAAGAATTTATCATACAGATCAGACCACCAGTAATAGTTCAGTTCCATACAAAAATATTTCCCACCTCTCCCTAATAATGAACTATCAATGCAATTCACTTTCTCCGTATCTGTCTCTTTTTTAGAAAGAGATTCTTGGCGACAAGATTCTTGGATGTTTTTTCCCAGGTTACTGGCACTGTCGTAAATGCATGTGGAGAACATATGTCGACAAAAAGATACCGTGCAATTAGATTATATTAAAATTATTCCTAAATCATAATGAAGTGAGAATCTGAACATAGGTGGCAAAAAGAAGAAACAAATTGTGTGAGGTCCATGTGATTCAAAGGAAAACACAATATCAAAGGTCATTCTGACTACTATGTCAAACTATGCACTCATTTTGGTGGAAGAATTATGTTAGGAAAAAATATTACAAGGCAAATGGAAGTGTACCACAAACAGAAAAAGAAGAAATCAACTTTACTGGCACGTATTTACTATTCCCTGTCAAAACATGCTGAACTCAGATAACCGAATAATATAAATATATTGTATCTGAATAGAAAATTCATACAAATCCTACAACATTATATGATCTTCATCTATGTATGTCATTCACTCATTTTATATATTATTTGGCGAATTGTCCCTCGGAAAAATGGGCTCCCTATAGCAAATTTAGGCACCTTATCATTTCATCTGAATTTTTTTCCAGTCTAGGGAAAAGTACACTGTAGGTTTGTTTAACAACCTACCAATTAAGCTAAGAGTTATGAAAAGAGTCTCTCTTACACTGTCACGCACTGTCACCTTGGCTGGAAATCTGGCACCAAAATCGACATGGATGTAAGGTCGACAACAGCCTCCTTGATTTCTGGAGGATGAGTTTGACCTATAACTCAGACTCTTCTATCAAGAATGTCTTGGTCTTAGGTTAATATCTTGATAGAAAAAAACTTCACTACTTGAGAGGTAAGGTTTCACATACCATCTTTTCCCAGACCACACTCTAAATGAGAGCCTCTAACAGTGGGTAAGTTAGAATACTATATAGTTTTATTCTTTTTTCCCCAAAACAAACAAACAGCAATCAGGCTATTCACTTTACCAGAATGGTTCACTATAAAGTGAGAATCTCAGTTACAGTGTAACACCATGGAAGTTCCCATTAGGTTGAAGAATAACACATTAGCCATGGTTTGTCCAGGTAAGTACTCTAAAAAACACTTGCTGTGTTACAACTGATATGATAGTGATCATGGAGACAAAAATGAAGCCCATTCTGCGGACAAAAACTTTAGTTCAAAAACCTTCGCCAGCAAATATCCTGTCCTGCATGATGACTATCAGAAGCCCTAAAACCAAGAGATACAATGTACTTCTTTTATACGCAAAATTCCAAAACATTTCTAAGTTTCAGGCATGTAACCTCCAGCTCTTGACACTACCACAACTTGAGAGATGCCGCAAACACAATGAAGTTCGGAAGACAACTTCAAACTGGGTAGACTAGCACGTATGACCATCAAATTGAACAAATCTACTCCATCAAGCAAACACCAACAGCAATTACACACACAAACCAAAAGATCATAACAGAAACATATTCAACCATTCAACTACAAACTCAATCAAAGAGTAAGAAGAAAGAGAGAAAATAGATGAGACCAACCAATGGATGAATGAACCTCGAACCATCCTCACTACTCTGCAACCAAACATGCTGAAACGGCTGAATCGAATTGTTCACCAATATATTAAACTCATCCTGTGGCCTCCTAATAGACGGTATATGAAACGGCACTTTCGCCTTCGTCATCCCCCCACCCGCCCTCTTATCCTTCTCCACCACTCTCACTCCCTCTCCCCCTCCTCCTCCTCCCTTCACACTACCACCCTTCTTCTTCTTCTTCTTCCCACACACGAGCTTAAAACCATCCTCATCAACCACTCTCCCTCCAACCCCCTCCTCCTCCGCCTTCCTAACCCTTTTCCACTCATCCACTGCGGTATCAAACCGCTCCAACACCTCATCATTCACCCCCACCAGCCCCTCCAACCCATCTTCCACGTCGTTCGAATACTCCCCCGCCTTATCCAACACCTCCTTCATCGACCCGATCCCTCCCAGCATGGAATCCGCCCCGGCCACGATTCGGTCAATCGGGGCTCTGAATTCGTTGAAGTTGTAGTAGAAATGGAAATCCTTATCGGATGGAATTAATCTCGATGAGGTAGAGAGCTTGGAGAGAGATGAGGTTAGGTACCGTAAGGTTTGGAGATTGTGTTCTAGGGTTTAGGAATTGGGTGGTGGTGATGATGATGATTCGTCTAGCTCCATTGACAGTGGAATTGGGGGATTTGGGATTGAGGGTGGAGTTTGATGGGGTTGTGATTAGTTTCTGATTTCAACAAGTTTCGGTTGATGAAGAAGGGAGCCCTCACACTGTGCTCGTGAGATCTAACCAAGAGGCCCAGTCCGTGCGGTTTCGATTAAACGATTCTTTTTTTTTAATCTATTTAACTTACAATCCAATTGATTAATATTATCTTTATTTTATAATTATTATAAAATATTTTTTTTATATTTTTCAACACGTAATTTATGAAGATTCGTTATTTATCTAATTATATGATTTAAATTTTTTAAATATCTTATATATATAATACATAACGTTTACTATCATTAATATTTTACGATATTTTTTCGAAAAAAACGTTTGATGATCACACAAAATTGATCAAAGTTTTTATCGTCATACGTGTACGTTAAAAAAATTATAATTTTTTTGGGATCAAGGGAGTAATTAATTATTAATTGATAATATAAATGATTATGATTAAATGATTAATCGATTTTTTAATTGATTATGATTAATAGGTTAATCAGACGGATGATTTTTAAACGATCCTTAATCGATTTTCAACTGGTTATTTGATTAAAACCTAATGAATAGTTACATCAAATGTTTCATTTATAAAAAAAATTTATAATTTATTATATATGTTTTTAGTTGATTTGATTAATTGATACGTATCATTCGATTAATTGATGAATGAAAATCGACTAATATTTATTTACACATATCAGGATTGGAGCTTATTATTGGGGGGATCGTGCATCGACATCTTTAGCATACGAGTGTTTTTTGCATACTTAAATTGCATCCTGTATATTTGCTATGCTCAGCTCCTCGTACTCTCGTAGTAGTGTAACTTTTGGCTCCTATTAGCATTGGATAAGTCACGATTGTTACGTTTCATGAGAATTAGTTTGCTAGTGAGCCAACCCATATAGCTTGTTGTCGTTGCTATGATAATGGGAGTAAAAAGAATTTGCAGTAGAGCGCCTAGAGACCGATTTTTATAGTTTTTCTTCGCTTTCTACATCATCCTTTCATCTTCTCTTTTCAATGATTGTAATATATAAATCCAAAACAAAATATATATCACAAAAACCATCTCAAATTTTCTCACATATATAACAATAAAATTCTCAATTTTTTGCATTTACAACAGTCTTTATTGTTTTTTTTATATTTATTTATACGTTCCATTTCATTTGCTCATGCGCTTTATTTCGAAATAAAACACATGTTCTAACAAGAGCTCTGTTTTATTTTTATAATAACGATGTATTTTGATTTTTTATCATGCGTACTGTTTTGATCTTATTTGGACGTTCTATTTCATATTCTGACAACATGACCGAATCATGCAAAGATTCCGACTACGTTTCATATTTCGTCTAGAGATTTTGACGACGTTTCAAATTCCGGTCAGATTCCGATAATGATGCAGAAATGTGTGAGATGTTTCGATGGAAGGTTGTTTTGTACATGTTTATGGCTGAGTTGAGCAAAGGTTGTTATAGTAATTATTTTCACTATTGTTCTAATTTGATTTTGTACATGTGTTCTATTTTGTTTTTTTGTATATGCACTCTGTTTTGTTTTTTATATGTGTTCTATTTTATTTTTATATAAGCGTTCTGTTTTGTTTTTACATGCGCTTTGTTTCTGTTTTGTTTTTTATATGTGTTCTATTTTATTTTTATATAACCGTTCTGTTTTGTTTTTACATGCGCTTTGTTTTGGTTTAATTGGACCTGTCGGATTATGCAAGTTATGCTGATTATTTAACTGTCACTCTATTTCATTTTGTACATGCGTTCTGTTTAGTTTATGTGCATGCTCTCTATTTCTTTTTTTTTTTTTTACATGCGCTTTATTTTGAGTTAATCAAACCTGCCGCTCTATTTTATTCTTGTATTGTCGCTATGTTTTATTTTTGTTCTATCATTTTTTTTATTTTATTTTTCGTTTTTTGTTGTTGTTATGTTACTCTATTTTGTGTTTGAAGTGCCACTTTTTTTCTTTTTTTATTCTGTCGTTCTATATTCATTTATAATGAGATTTTGACGCTCTATTTTGCTTCTATGAATGAGGAAATTATCATATAAGATGAGCTGTATGTATATTCCTTAATGAGGAAATCATCATGTAATTTACAAGTTTTCAATAAAGAAATCAATATATATTGTATGAAAATTATAGCGTTGAATGAGGTGTATATATATTCGATATTTTACTGAGGCGTTTTGTTTTGAAACAAAATATCAGAACAAACGTTCTATTTTGAAATTATCACAAAATAACTTGTGTTATAAATAAAAAAACTGTGATCGTGTTTCAAATTGAACTATTGCCCTATTTCATAATGAAAGAGATCCTTTGGATAAAATAAAACAAGACGTATGAATAAAATATAAAACACAGAGCTGAAAAAATCTAAATTAGATCGTTTGAAAAATAAAATAAAATAGAATATCTCAACAAATCTAAATCAGAGCGCGAGAATAAAATGAAAAACAGAATCCTTAAACAAAATAGAAAACACGGCGATTATTCCATTCCACATCTTCCTCACAATCAGCAGTCTGATCAAAATCATAGGCATATAGTCATTGCACAATCTACATAAAAACAACACTATATTTCTCTCCATGAAGATTATCTAAAGATAATCATGAGCACAAAAAAAATAAAAATCGACTCATCAATTCTCACCAAATCAACCTTCTCCACAATCTAAGAACAACTAAACACATACATAAATGATCACTCCATACTACATAACAATCCAATCCAATCCAATCATCCTCAAAATCCAAAACTAAGCAACACAATCCAATTCGATCCCGATTCCATTTTCAATTACAATCACTCTGAAAGCGTCGACGATGACACAGACGAGGTCGCAAACAGAGCCGTGGTGTTGGGATTTGAGCAGCATCCATCTCCTTTTCAACCCTTCTTGCCTCTACGTCTTGCTTAGAATGTTAAGTCGTCGTCGCCGTCGAAGAGTAGCCGGAGACGGAGATGAGGAGGTCGACGACGGGTGGGTCGATTCAATAGTTCTTGGGATGGTGGTGATCGACGGCTAACAAGATGTGGTGGTGGTGATTGACGGCCGACAAGATGTTGTGATCACTCCATGACAAGATGTCTAGATGTGGTGGTGATCGATGGCTATGGTAGCCATAGGTAGAGTTGGTCGGAGAAGAAGAGAAGCACGAGGACGAGGGAGATTGAGAAAAAAAAATGTTAAAATGCAGTTTTTGGGATTAAGATTTCGTATTTATGTTTTGGGATTTTTTTTTTTGAATTTTTTGTAATTTTGGGTAATTCTCCCTAAGAAATTTAAGTAAAATAATAATTCAAAAAAATATTGAAAAATATAAAGACCCAAAATTTTGAGATAATTTATTTTTTCAAATAATAATAAAAATAATATATTTATTAAATGTTTTAATTTATACATTTGGCTTCTTTATAATTTCTTTTGACTCTAATCTTCATTTGACGTTCTCAAAGACAAAATATAAACAAAATTAATCAAGTATGGTTCAATTTATCTCAAAGGAGTGGGAAGAATACATAAATAATATGAACATTATGCACCATATCAGGTCGACATGTTATTGAGCTTATATATCTCACGGTAACTATTTTTATGTGTCTTTTTTCTCTTCTCTTTATTACAAAAATAAGATTTGAAAAGAACTGTTATCTAAGTTTTGATGTTGGATATAATTTATGTGTGAAAAATAATCTGATTTTAGAAAAAAGATATAACTTTCGCTGCGAATGTAATATTCTGAGTTATGATTTAGTATTTCAAAAGTTTCTAAACTAATGATGTATAAGTGAATTTTATTCAATTTAATTCTTATGATTAAGACATGATGTATATTTTTTGTCTAACTTAGATGTAAGGCTCATCGACAATGACGTCATATGTATCATTAATAATTAATAAAAAATCGAAGCGTTACAAAAAACAAACAACAAAGTGGAAATTTAATGAAAAAGATCATAAATGAGTAATTGTTAAATTATAATTGATGAGATAAAAATGTTGTGATTGGTCGAAAATTTGTTATAATTGAAAATTTAAAGGTGTAAAATATAATTAATGTCCAATGCTCATTTTGATGTCAAATACTCCTTCTATCCAATGATAAATGCAATATTTTATTTTTTTTATCGTATTCAACACACATTTTTAAGAGCTTCGTTACTTGGTATATCTAAAATACATAACTCAAATTATCATTAGTATTTTACAATAATTTTGTGAAAACTAATATCTAATCGTTTTGTAATGCAAGTCAAAGTTTACATTTGGTATATCTAAAAATCAAACTCTTGTATTCTTTTTAGGACTCCATTCGTCCCACATATTTTGTACTACTCTCTCAGCTCCAATTCTTAATCACATATTTTTGTAACATTTATTTTAGGCACGTAAATTTAGATTTATCGCTTTCCTATCGCAACTCTAATTCTCAATCACACAAAAATTTTCCCTCCAACTTTTTAAATTTCTAACCACACAAATTGTTCTAAAAAAAAAACGATGCAAATATTTCGAGACATCCCAAAATGACAAAATGACACTTAATCTGTCGTAAATTATAAACAATACTTTGAATATCATATTTATTGAGACGAAATTTGACTCGCGTCACGGATGATCAAATATCATTTTTTGAAAAACTATTATCAAATATTAATAATAATTTAAATTAATATTTTTAATATAAACACAGCTCAAATCTTCACTATTTACAAAAAAAAAAAATCAACCCAAATTTTCATTATTACATCTTACTAACTCAAATTATTTTAACACATCATTTTGACTACTCTTTTCTCTTCTATGTTAAAACTTAATCAAATTAGACGAAATGACGAAAATGTCCTCAAAGTTTCTTAATTTTATCAATCATCCAATCTCTCCCTATTCTTATCTATGAAGATTTTATCTCCGATTTCCCACAGATCACAAGAACCCTAAATGAGTAATTTAATTCTCAACAAATTGTATTATATAAAAAAAAGTTCTCAATAAATATTTCTTCGTTTTCATAGATCGAACCATGAAAGCATGGGCCGAATTTTTGGGGCAAAATTCTCATAACAAGATACTATTTTTGAGTTGTAGTATGATGATGATGAGAGAATACAAGGCTATATCTATATAGAAAGGAGAATTTGTCGATGTAGTAGAAAAACAGACATGTTTTTTTTTTTTTTTGGAAATTAACCGAAGATGGGTTTTGAAAAAAGGACTCTCTTTTCAATTTAAACAATTTAGATAAACATACAAATTTAGTTTTCTGAACTGCCGTAAAGACTAACGGAAGCAAAATGGAAAGTAGTGAAAATGTGGCATGTCATATAATTTGGGTTGTCAACATATAATTATGAAGTTTTGAACCGTTTTTTTGTAAATAGTAAGGATTTGAGGTGTGTTTATGTAAAAAAAACCTTACAATTTAGATTAAGATAAAAGTTTAATTTTCTGAATTACCGTCAAATCTGTCGGAAGCAAAACGGGAATTAGTGAAAATGTGATGTGTAATGTAATTATGAAGATTTGAAATTTTTTTTTTGTAAATAGTAAAGATGTGAGATGTGTTTATGTAAAAAATCTTTTAAATTATGTACTCTAATATGATTTTAATATCATAATTTTTTCGTGTCGTTTAGACGATAAACGAAACTTTTCAAATATTGAATTATAATACTTTTCTCGTTCTCCCAAAATATAATTTTTTGATCGAATATGCATGATGATAAAAGTTTTAATCGGTGTTATGGAATGATTAAATGTTATTTTTTTAAAAAAATAAATAATAATAATAATAATAAACATTATGTATTATAATCATAGACCATTAAAAATTTAAATCGTATAATTTATATAAATAATAAAATCCCTTATATTATATATTATAAAATAAAAATATTATAACAAATATAATCAATAATATTGTTTATAATACGATATGGAAAGAAAGATATTCACTTGCTCTTGTGAGACACCGGCTTTCATTGCCGTTCATGTGAAATCATATGATGATGGTTTCGAGAGAATAATTACTTATCTTGTAGCTTGTTACAGGATTGCATATCTTCATCAATGTTCCTGCGTTCTCTGCACGCTCTCTCTTTTGTCATACTCCCATTTTGACTTCACATCTCTCCATCCTCTTCAGTGGTGCTATGTGGCTCACCATGTCTCTAGTCTGACCCTTTGAGTTCTCTTTTCCGTTGATTTCTCTTCGATTTGTACTACAAAGTGCCAAAAAATGCATGCTTTGGGAGAGATCTGTGAGGGTCGTTGCAGCGACTGCAAGGGGTTGGAGGAGGAGATCTATTGGAAACATTTTCAGAGCTTGCATTTCTGCCAGATTCTTCCCAAGAACTTCCACCATCTCCTTGTAAGAACCTCTCAACTTTTGATTTTTTGTGCTGATATGGGTTATTAGGGTTTATGATTTTGAGTTTTGCCCATCAATTTTTGACATTGAGGTGTTTTATGTGGATGTTCTTGTATTTATTTTGTATGAATGTCCAAAATGACTACAAATTTTGAACCTTTGAGTTGGGGTTTTTTGTTGCAGTTCATCTGGGTCTGTACTGTTTGAGAAGAATCTCTCGATTGAGTACAAAATAATGAAGTTTAAAGTGAGATATGGGATTTTTTATGCACAAAATTTCGCCTTTTGTACATGACATTTGATTTTGCTTAGATTTTGTGCCCTTGTGTGTTGCGATTTGGCTTTTTGGATGTTCTTCTGTGTGTCAGGGTTTCCAGTTTCAAGATTTAAGACATTCGGAGCGATCCCATTTAGATTTGGAGCTTACTTGGAACCCGATTTTGAATGTTGTGAACAGGGAGCCTCCATTTGATTGAATGAATTGGCTCGATTAAATTATTCCATCCTTGGTTCCCAAACTACTGTTTTTATTTTTTGCATGTATATATGATGGAATCTTTAATGTCAAATACTAGGTGATTCCGAAGAAGTTTGCTGAAAATATGTGGACCAAGTTACCACCAAGAGTATCTCTTAAAGGTCCCAGTGGAGCTACATGGGATGTTGATCTGGTTTTGAGGGATGGTATCATGTATTTTCTAAATGGTTGGGAGAAGTTTGCAAAGGCTTATTCCTTGGAAGAAAATGACATTCTTATCTTCAAGTATAGTGGGAGCTCATCTTTCGATGTCGTCATTTTCAGTGGGAGTACATTTTGTGAGCGTGAAGCAGTGTATTTTATCAGGAAATGTGGACAAAGGAAACTTGATGCAGGAAGTGAGAAGAGAAGAGATGTCAGGCAGGTTACTTCAGAGGATGAAGATTCTGAACTGGTTGCGACTAAGAGGGCAAGGAATGATGTACTTGAGGAGTCAGATGAATTGGAAGATGACATTCAAAGGGCTTATTCGGTGGGGCCTGCAAAAAATAGAAGGAAGGAGCTTGTGGGAAATGGTGATTGCCCCAAGGAGTCTGGAAGGATTGCAGCCGGGGAACCTTGTATAGCTACTGATATGCCAACCTCCAGAGTCCGAGCATGTTCTTCTGGGAAAGCAGATAACTTGCATGGTATGCGTTTTTTTGACATGGTCATGCAAGTTCGAAATCTTTGTTCGTGATCTGTCGTTCATAGTTTCACTTATTCAGCTTGAAGGATGGCAGATGAGCGTTATTTTATTCTATGGTCTTAGTTTACAAAAATTTCAGAAAACTCAGCTTTACTTGACTTATTATTCTGCAATGATCAGCTGAAGATGACAATGGGACAAATGGGAGAAAATCTTCTGCGGTTGTTCGGAATAAACCATCAATTAATGCAAATGCCGCAGGAAAGTCTCCTCTTTCTCGAAGTTATAGTCGAAGAGGTAGATCAAAGAAGCTTGCGCCATCTAATTCTTCTGTAGAGTTGATTGCAGATTCTGGTAATTTCGCTGGAACACATAAACTGATGATCTCCTTTGTGGGAAGAGTCTATATTCTTGTCGGTGACTGGTGTTTGTATGATTGAATAGTCTGCTTGTTTTTCCACTTGTTTTCCACTTGATCTCATTCATAGTTACCTTTCCACTTGTTCTTCATTGATCTTTTCGCTGGAACTAATCTACAAAATACAATGGCAGCGTTTCATTCCCTAGTACTAGCATATTTGCAATATGGTTGGATTGGATTTAAGATAATGCTTTGGGAAATGATTCAGGTGAAGATGTTCCTACATGTGAGACTGGGGAACCCATCGAACTGACACCCACTTCAGCTGAGCAAAGTCGGAAGAACCACCATGAAAGCATTCCTAGAAAAATTCCTTTGAAGAATTTGACGGGTAAAACCAGACTGAAAAGGCCAGCACCCAGAAGGGTGCTGACAAAGACAGTGCCACTGACTCTTTCCATTAAGCCTAAGCCAAAGCCAAAATCTGGTATGCCTTCTTGAACGGGCTAGTCTATTGAATCGGATTGATAGTTACTGAATGCTCGAAGTCAAAGGTATAATTTTAAGGAAAGAATGGGAACAAGGGAAGACAATGTATGATGTATGTGTAGCTGTTACATATTTATTTATTCTTTTCCCTGTTACAGGGTTTATTTCTTTACTTCCGTGTTATTTTTTTATCCTGAAAATTGTTTCAGCTGCATCGAAGCCCTCGGTAGCTGATGGGAACTCAGTCTCTAATGTCTTTAACAGTAAACATATGACTTGGGCAGAGAAACAAAATGCATATCAATTGGCAGACCAAGAATTCACTGAAGGTTGCTTCATCAAAGTTATGCGATATACTTATGTCTCGAGATACTTCTATATGGTAAGAAACTATGTGATCACCCCTCGTAAAATTCAGATTTTGATACGTAAACTGTGCTGTTTATTGTTTAATGTGGTCTCATGACTTGAAATCGGTGCTCAATGTACAGCCTTTGCCCCCAGAGTGGGTTGAGAAGAACATGTCCCCTCGAAACCAAGATGTGACTCTACGTGTGGGAGAGAAAACCTGGACCATCAAGTTCACTCGTGGTACAAGAGGAGCTGGGATACTTTGTGGGGGGTGGAAGAAGTTCGTTCTTGATAACACCGTCGGTGAATTCGATGTTTGCCTATTCAAGCTTGCCTCTCAAAAGGATGAGCCCCTTGTTCTGGACGTTAAAATCTTCCGAGTCGCATAAGAGACTGCTCCTCCAAAGCTGGTTGCCGAACTTGTTTTGTATGTGACCGATTAACTGGCTAGGAACACGGCATCTGACTGCTGTTTAGCTGCTTTTGGGAGAAGTGTAAACTCTCATCTTCTTAATGGCATGATGTAATTCATCGTAATATGTATAGTAATATGGGAGAAGGGTAACTGAATTACGTGCTTGGTTGGTTCCCTTTTGGCAATATCTAGGTTTCAGGTAACATTATATTAATATGTTAGAGCATATGTATTCAGTTGTTGGTGTCTGTCACGATATTAAGGTTGGTGTCATCGACAATATTATGTTAGTGCATGTTTCTTCTGTCGTCGGTGTTTTCTCTCGATATTAAGGTTGATGTCATCTTCTGATAAGCATGTGTATCCCTATTATTCAACTCCCTGGTGGGTTGGTCGGATCATTTTTGCTTGTTTCGTTTTAGGTTCTGTTGGTGACATTTTGAGTGTGCTTGTGAGTTTGTTTTTGTTAGGAAAAGAAAGGGGAAAAAAGAAAAGAAAATGGACAAATTTTATTCTTATGTTATGTTTAAGAGTCTCAAACAGAATGGAAAGGAAAAGGAATGAAAAATGAGAACGTTATTGATTAAAAAAATTTACTTCCCAAAATGGTGGGATTTGAATGGAAAAGATAATGGATTATATCTTTCGAACTTACAAGCAAAGTGTATATTTAAATCACCAAACCTAAAATCAAATCCCTAGAAATTATACATCACTCATCTTCTAAACCGCCGCCCCCAATCTCCCTATCCATCTTGTCCAGATCTTTTTCCTCAACCCAACCTACAGCCCAATCCTACATTTGATAGATACTAGTTAGCTCAAAGATCTTCCCCATTTCATTATGCATAGAGAACGAAACGTGACAACATTGACATCGAGCGACGACGTGATCATAGAGCAGTTGTACTCCGACGACGATGGCAATAGAATGGTCTCCGACGACATTGGAGGACTTGGCGGTGAATGATTCAAGCATGGAGTGCCACGAGACGACGGAGGGAGAGGAGATGGAGTGAGCGGCTGACGCCGAGGTCGTGGAACCCCAATTGAGTGAGCAGGGGGATGAAAGGGGAGTTGGACATGTGTGCGAAGATTGGTAATATACGGACTACTTTTGAAACAGTGATAAATCGGAATATATTTTTATAACATAACTGAATAAACAGTGCGGCGACGACCCTAAGCGTCGACGGTGATAATGGTCAGGGTTAGAATTTTAGTGTTTTATTGTTGATTATAATTTATTTGAATTTAATATTTTTTTTGTGTTGAGAGACGAATAAAATCATAATTTGAATTTTAAAACTAATTGATAATAAATTTTTTATAAAATAACAGTTAATTGATAATTTTTTTAAAAGAAAAATTAAATAAATTTAACTCAAAAAATTTTCTTTAATTATAAGATTTCTTTTTTTTTTTTTAGGACATGTAAATTAAAAAAAGTTGTTTTTCTCTTTTCTTTTTTGACCGGAAGGAATACTCCATATTTGTTAAGAAATGCAAACGGGTGGATTTTTTATTTTTGGTAAGAATAAATGTCTCGTTATTGATGGATTTGCTGAAGTTGTAAGATTGCTCCATAGGATGATTTTAAGGTGCTTTTTGGGGCTTGCTCTTATCAAATTCTTTTCTTAGATATTATCATCAAGGGACTTTGAATTAATAAGCTTTCTGTATCATAATGATTTGTAACGATTCGATTCGATTTGAATTGATAACTTATGTGGCGTTTGAGTTGTGTATGTTTTATTTAATCTGTCTTTAATTTTGATGATCGTACAGTTTTCCTATATCACCTAAAATCAACTTTCTTGCTCTTCCGTTTCGGTTGCCATCTTTATTTATGAGAACCCAAAATGACATCATCTACATCCAACTGTGATTCGATAATATGAAATGTCCTTTTCTAGCAAGTTTGATAAATAAAATGATCATTTTTATACTTTTCATCAACCTTGATCTCTTTTTTCTAGTTTTTATGATGATAACAAGAGTTTCACATCGGTTATATTATCTATCCAAATAACAATTGTCTATGTGATACAATGCCAATATTCATTTAAAATCGGGATTTGGTATAATGTGACACTAAAAGAGCACCCTTAGTCATTAATGCATGGAAGGGGTTGTTATTAGAGATAAATTAATAAAATATTTTATCCATCTCATATAAAATGCAACATTTCATATCATTCAACTTGCTTTACCCGTCAATTCCCTTGGTCCTGTATCCATCAATTCCTTGCAAGGAGGATTTGTGCATTACCCCATCATGCGTTTTGCAAGACCCGTAACCTATCATACACATTCGACTTGTAATTAGGGTTTAGACCATGATTTATCTAGATACATACTGATAATATTTTTTTATTTTAGATAAATTACGAAGAGTTAACTTAACGCGGTTATTAATGTGTGTTGAATTTCAAGATTTTTTTTTAAAATCTTTATGTGTAGAAAAAAATTATAAATGGATGAAAAAAAAAGATTAACGATGATTCCCTCCATCTCAAAAAAATTAACACATATGTGTATTTTATATTATTCTATGCATATGAATATAAGTCTCATTTTCATATCAAAATCGCATCTGATCAATCTGCAATATGTATTAAATTAAAATATATAATTTACATAATAATTAATGTTTCACGATGAGGTTATGCAAAAACTGTACAAGGTCAATCTATTTCATCTTTTTCAGAACATAAAGAGTATAAAATAAAGATATTCACAGTGTTATAATATATATGAAACATCCATATTTAATAATACGTAATAATTTATCTAAAATAAAAAGGTTAATATGAAGCAATTCAAATATAAGGGACCCATTTTCTTTTTTAATGGAAGGGATTGAAGTAATTTGAGCAGCAACATGACTGTATGTTTCATCGTTACAATCCTGCAATAATTTTCTAGAACAAACAAACATCATCCGTGCCGAGCTCACGTGAGAACCCATATTTCCAACATCGAGCAAAAGTGATTTTCTTCAAAGCGGAGGGAAACAACCATCAGAAATGACACAAAGAATTAAACCATGCAAAATACACTTATAGCAGCTCCTTCCAAATAGCAACAGTTCTGTATATCTTGTTATTCATCTGATTGCTCCAAGCAAGTTGGCGCCATCGAGCTTTGCACCTTCCAAATCCTTCGGGGAAAGGAAAAAGAAAAGAGCATTATGACCCGGAAAACTTAAATCATGAACATAAGAACCTTATCAGGCATTGCAAAGTATACAAATTTTCATTAACGGGAGGAGTGCATGACGAACAAGGTTATTCAAAGACCGCAGGCTTTCTTTGAAGGAAATGAACCGTTGAGTCTACCAAAAAGCAACAAGCTTCTCATCACCGTGATAACCCTTGGGTTTGCTACTGTTTTACCCGTTCCAGGAAGAAATACTGACAAGATATTTTTCACAGCTCCATGGCTTTCTCACCCAGTCTTGGAGAGTTTTCAACTTGTTAACTCAATGAAAAACTCCCAAAGCTCTCCTGTATAATACTGGTATGTACCTTGCCTTCTTCGTGGTTCTAAAGCCACGAAAACTTTCGCCTCTGTGCGAAACATTTTCTCTCCGATCTCCCTAGCTTTTGTATGGTATGATACTAGAGGCTCGACTATCTAATGGATGATTCAGGTGTCATGCACACGCGATACAAGTAGACTGGAGCGAATCTACTACAGGATAAAAGATCAACCAAAAGTATCTTATGGACATGCAAAATGAATATAAAAATTTCTTGTATAGTAGTCCTCAAACTTACTGTAGCTCGAAGATCAACATCTCGCAAATAAGCTCGCTGAAGGTTAGCTCCTTTCAAATTAGCATTAGTCAACTTTGCACCCTGAAACAGAAAGAGAAGAAACAAAAGGATATCATATGGTTAAAAAGGAGAGCGTAATTGTTCATGCGCTGCATTTTTAACCTAAGATTCAATATCCCTAGAATATAAAGGGTCATTCTACTCACCGACAGATTGACTGAATATACAGAGATCAAGTGCACAATTCCGAGCTACATTGCATATGTATAGTACATTACAAATATATTCATCTTACCTTTAAGTTGGCACCTTCAAGATTTGCGCCTTCTAGGTTGCAGTTTGTGAGGTCTGCAGTCTGTAAATGTAGAAACACTCACATAAGTACGTCCACAAATGTTAATGACTATACAAGTGACAAGTGTACTTAGATCCACAGGAAATGGCATCAAACTCATTCCTCACAAGCATTTCCTATACTTCTTTACAAAAGCCCCAAAGTATGGCTTGGATGGGAATGATGAGACGGATGATAGCTCCATATCATCCCCATCATCCATATCATCCCCATCCGTCTCACATTGCCTTTCCTCCAGGGACATTCAGCTTCAGCCTTTAAGGTCTGCCACGTCTATTTGTTTTGTTTTTCTTCTTTTTATTATCTTCTTCATTTCTTTCTTCATGTTTTGCTTCTTATCTCCAACTTTATTTTTCAGTTGTCCATTACGTGCTTAACTAGAAGAGATTACAAAGATAAAGGTTAAAAGTGAAAAATAGCAAACCTGTAAATGTGCAGAGCGCAGTTCGGCCCCACAGAAGCTACAATCGATTAGACATGCATCTGTAGACAAAAGATAAATAAATTACATTCGCATACAACAATTCTTTCATATAATACCAATGAAAAGATACAGTATCAAAAAGTATCGGACATGCTAACAGTAAATGACAGACAATGATATCTAAGAAGTTGCACAAGCAAATATAGGGTGCTCAAGGCCCAAAACAAATATATCCAACTCTAGTAGCTTGCAAATATCATCAGTGCCAATGATCACAAAAACTTTACACTATAGAACATTTTGGGTAAAAAAAAGGAATCACAGTAAAATTGCAAATGAACACAGGGAGGTGCCAACTGGGTAATGGGATGCCCAATATATTAAGGCACTCCCAATTTGCCACAAACTTCTCGAATTTCATGAGAAGTTCATCATAAAATTCAGTATGAATGTTTCTGAAAGCAGCAAAGTAAAATAAATTAATAAAACAGTTTTATGGAGATTATCCATTATGACATCAAATCATTCACACTGGATGAGTTGATAGATTTGATAACGTCAGTATCTGAAAAATAAAAGTGCATAGAACACATCAAATTGTGCTCTTGATCAAGCAAAGGAAGTACCTTCGCTTCAGAGTTTCCCTTCCTTTGACTATTGGTACAGTTTTCTGGAAGATGTTACTCTCAAATGTACAGATCAAATTTAACCGCAAGTATAAAAATGTATATTTCCTGCAGTTATTTCACTATACAACAAGAATTTGGTAGCCTTTTCGGAGATGCCACACAGTTGACATCATACAATTTATATCTTCCTATATATCAGATTGATAAAAAAAAAATCTAGTCCCAATTTAATAGCCAGCAGATAGTCATGAAATTCTTTCATCCTAAAAACAATCACCAAGCACAACCAATTGATCACCAATATTGAACGGGAGCACTTCTCAGATAAGAGTTGGAGAAAGACTGTTTATAATCAGGTAACAAATACTGTAAATGTGTAGCACTTGCCTTGAAGGTTGGCACTCTGAAGGTTGGCTCCAGCCAACACAGCTCCACGTAGGTTTGCCCCAGTGAAGTCACATCTTCCCTAGGCAAGGCAGATGCATGAGGACTGTATTCATGCAAGTATGCAAGCTGGGTAAATTAAAGTCGAAGACTAAGAAAAAGTAGAGACATGAAGGCGAATGACGAGCCAAAAACGAAAATGGCAATCAGAATTTTCAAAAAAAAAAAATATACAAAGGACCCATGTTAACCAGCATCTTTGCAGCTGAATGAAATTCTCACTCTCGCAAAATGGCATTATGAAAGATAGAACCCTCAGCGTCAACATCCTGCAATGAGAAGGCAGATGGTTAACACAAAATATTAGCATACAAACCTCCATCTCCTTGCCAAACCTAGAAAGCTATCAGTTAATACATGCTTGCTCATTCTACCTTGAATTTTGCGCAGTGAAGGTCTGCACGTGAAAAGAAAACATCCCTCAGAGAAGCATGACTGAAGTCCACATATGAAAGGTCCTATATATACAAATATCAGTATCTCTCAAGTTCTCATCTATAAACATCCAAAACAATTTTTTTCTAATGAGTGCAAATGCAGAATTACAGAAGGAAGAAATGTCTTTTATCAACTAGTACAACACTATTAACCCCAACAAGCATTAAACATGAGAAAAAAATCCAAGTAGAACTTTCCACAAGGATGACTGGATAGGGAAAACCTAAGTAATGCTCAAGAATGTCATTGATTGATATGGTTAAGTAGCAAGTCACAACAAAGTTCCTTCTAATGCATATCAAGCAGCATGATTGTAAGAGTCTCCTCTGCTCAAATGGTACAAAGCAGTCCCAACGGGCTAGCCACTTCTTGGAAGTGATTTAGCTTTAAGCCCATTTCATGCAGCACGCACCAAATTGACATAAAATATAACCTATTAGATTCAGCACACAATTGAAACACACATAACATTAGGAGAAACTGAATGGAGACAACCAGCAACTCAATCACATATGTAGTCCGCTGATACCGAAAACAGACTTTCAAGGATGACTTTCCCTCACTAACCGCATTTACATAGAAGCATTTACAACCCTTCCTGACTCCTGAGTGAACATCCATTGTTGCCAGGTCACAGAAGTGAAGGCACAAAAATAAAGAAATATAGAAGAGAATAACTTATAAATAACAAATATAATAAAAACATCACAAAAAAATGTTTGAAATGGCCAGAGGCATCAGACACGAGTACCAAATGCATATACATCAGCAAGCAAAGCAAGTATTGATTATCAGTTTGGAAACCTCAGTGCAGTACCAGTTTGGAAAGATCGAGTCCACAAAGATTGACCCCTCTAAATCTGACCCTTTCAGATTGAATGCATTTGATGATATCAGTGCGTGTAAGCTCATTACTAAAACCATCATCCTCTTTCCTCTTATTCAAAGCAGCATTGATTCCCTCAATGAACCCCTGAAAAAAAAAGGTTAATTCTGAAAATTTTGAGATGAAGGGCACACACAGAAAGGTAAAGATCAAGAAAAATAATGAAATTAGGAGCTTTTTTGTTATGCTTGTGCTGACAAGAGTGTCACGTTCAGGACTTTCATACAGTAGAAAAAGACTAGGTGAATATATAGTAGAAGAAGACAATGAAGGGACTGATGTGAATGTTCCCTTATGATCTAGGGAGCAGCTAGTTGGGTAACCTCAACTTTTCAGTCCAGGCTTCTCCAGCAGAGATGCATTGATAAAAAGATATTGCAAGATACATCTTAGGAAATGCCACAATCAGCACCACTCGGCAATTTCCAAGTGATATACTTGTACAACGTTGCACACTGAATCGGTGCCTCAAAACATTACATTTTCAACCTGCCACAATATTTCAGGATAATAATAGGCACCCATCCTGAGGCACTCGCAGGTTAATATATTGGTTTTTCACTATATTAACACACATCCAGTACCATTTTGTTATCAATTGTACTATACCCTCGTTCAGATTAGTTATGTACTTTATCATTATTTAGATGAATTCGTACCAAGTGTCGAATTCCAATTCATCTATACATCTCAAATGCCTATTCGGTTAACCTTCTCCAAGTCAATACGATTCACATGAAACACTTACTTTTCCCTTGTTCTCAACGTTCTCATCAGATGATAAAACAAAATAATCTCTCCAAGGTTATCTTCTCATCTCTTGCAATATATCAACATTTTTTTAGCGTCTTCCATGGCATAACATGTAGGAAAGTAGTGAATTCATAATTAGAAGACACAGAAAAAGAAAAAGATCACCAAACAAATTTAAAGAAAAAGAAAAAGAAAAAGAAAATTTATATCATTGGCAGGACATCATCACCAAAATATGAAGGGACTGATACATTCAAGCATACCACTAATTAACAACTTTCTACTTCCGAGCACCAGCATGGGTAGAAAAAAGACAAGCCAGAACGATTATGTATCAATGTAAAGAAAGTGCCATAAAAAATAAATAAAAAAAGCAAGCAAGCTTACAAGTAGTTGATAGTATTCTGCCTCACGCAGGAGCTCGGAGTATTCTGAGTCTTTCAGTTTTGGAACAACCCCATCCCGCAACCAATTCAAAACATGTCTAAAATGTTTTCCATCCCTGTCAACACAGACATATCCCTGAAAAAAAAAGCCAAAGTGGGTAAGAAACAAAAGCTATATTATGACTTAATAGATCATATGGGGGATATCCACAAGGAACTAAAAAAGGGAGCACACAACATTTCACCCAGAGCTAAAACACCAACATCTTCATGGCAGTGGCAGCCATATACTATCTCTATCCAACAAAGGGCTTTTGTGGAAGGAATACCAAGTCTATTTGAGACAAAGTAACAAGGGTTCCAAACGAGAATTGTTAGAAGGAAATCAAAATACAGGTAACGCTCAAACTACTGTATCAACAAAGGAATTTGCAACCAAAAGCAAAAAAACTGAAGAATGGAAAAACCACAGAGAGTGAGTTGTCTAGAACACAATTTTAACTATGTAAGTTAGAAATGTGGAAGGAAGAAATGAATCACATTATATGGGTGGAAAGCTACATTAGTAGCACTACTTATTAAAAAGGGAATTAACATCAATCGTATCCAGTATCAATTATTTTTTAATGGATTGCAACAAAGAAATGGATGGAAAAAACTATGATACATGGATTTCCTATCAAAGTCTCATCTTTTATGACAAAAACGATGTCCTGGCAAAATAGCAAAATAAAGAGCACAACAACAAAATTGCAAGAATGATGAGAAATGCAGAACTAGTTCAATACTCTTAACTGGCAAGGAAAGGAACAGTTCTACACATTATGATGTCCTCCTGGTAACCAACATTACAACATTTGTGACGATGAAAAGCTCCATATCCATTCTCTCCTGCACTCCTGTAGTCCCCTCTATCTTGTCAGATAACAGAGAATGCATGTGCTCGAAGTATTGCCTGTGACTCAGTTATGAAACTCAAGTCGTCTCTGATATGACACAAGTAAAACACTTAAGCCTTTAAGATTTGAATCATTAAGCATATGTTACAGTTGATTCCTTTTAACATTGTATGCAAGAAAGAGTGATTAGAGAAGGTGAGTTTGAATCCTACAATCCTCATTCATTTGGCACTTCATATGAGATACACAAGTGCTTTATCAACAATTTGGACTCAAGAAGAACATTTGTGTGAGGGGTGCGTTATGATGAATATAACAACTCCTAACTTGCACTCTAGCACAGACATGAACTTTTGATAAAGTTGCCTCGTCTACCACCTAGGGTAAGGCAATGATCGACACACGGAGAACAAATCAATTAAACAAATAAAATAAAAAACAACACTCAGACGAAACAATTCCACTCGATATTCCTAGAAAACCCAAAAAAGGGGGAAACAACCACCTCCTCCGAATCCTGATTAATCGTGTGACGACCGCTGAACATAGCAGCGAGCATCGAATCAGGCTCCCGTTGCGTCAACGTATCAACCGTCGTACAGAACTTCTTCCCTCCTACACCACACACAACACCAATCAAAATCCTCAAAACCCATTTGATCCCCGCCATTATGCAATTATTACACCTCAATACATCGATTTGAGCAGAACTCATGTGGCGACTAGTGAAAGTCAGTGATCGATCGACTCCAAACAGATTATCGGGAAACGAAGAAAGAGAGGCGTGAGAGAGGTTAGGGAGTTACCGACGTTGAGGCGAACGATCGGCGGCGTATCAGAGAGCATCGCGATCGTCGGCGTAAGGGTCGGGAGTTCCTCTGGGGTGTGATAGAAAGTGTTCAGGAGTAAACTTGAGTCCGTTTTATTCCATTTGATGAACGTTGAGGATTTTTGGAGAAAGAAATAATAAAGTGAATGAAAAGATAAAAAGTTTTTTTTTTGAAGAATATAAACCATCATATCATACGTATTTTTATTTAAAATGTAATAATTAAAATTAATATAAAATAAATAAAAATCTTGATTAAATAATTCATATTAAAATCTAATAAATTAAAATAAAATAAAATAAATAATTTATCGATAAAATATCACAAATTCTTTTATATGATGTCATTTGAAGAAGAGCAAAGATAAAGAGAAATAGACGAAGGTTCCGCAAATCCAAGTAAGCAACGGTTGCTCTCTTCTCCGCCCCTGTAAGGTTCCTCCTCACTTCCCATGCCAATGTAACCATATCATCTCTTTGTCCCAAAATCTCCTTCCCCACAGGTGGCGCGAATGGACGCCGTGCCCGAGCTGTGGCCCAAATCCGCGCTTCGAGCAAGCTGTTCGTACGATCCTGCACCAACGTAGACGAGATCGAGCTCTCGAAGCCATCCATCGCATCCCGAAATTGTCGTACGTCATAGTGAATTCATCTCGTGACTTTGGATTTTGTAGGAATTGATAGAAGGTGAGGGTTGAGAAGAGTTCGAAAGATGCGGCAGAAGATTATTCAGCGTAAAAATCGAATTAATTTGAATTTGATTATTGATAAGAGCACTTGCATCAGAATCAACTCCCCATTTTTCGCCCTTCATATTACAATAACTTGAGTTATAAAAATAGATCATGATATAATAATATGATAATTTTATCGAATTTTTTTATAACTTTTATATTTTAATACACATCCAACCCATTTTTATCACAACGTCAATATATCTTCTTCATTTTTCCACCGAATCTCTATTTTATATGATCTAAGGAATGTAACTTGGTGAATCGTGAATGGGAGAATTTTAGGGCTTGTTTGGTGGAACTTTTAAGCTGGTGAAACTGACTTGAGCACTTTCTGTCTCAACATTTGACAACAGTCAAATGTGCTTATAAGCTGCTTAATAAAAGTGCTTAAATTGATAAGAAGTTATAAATATCTTATACTCTTATGACTTATTGCTTATAAACATGTTTGCCCAGAAATAAGGGAAATAAGAAGATGATTTTGATGTAGCCCAGCAAGCTACAGCATACGATAGTTTGTTCAATGATCAAACGAAAGTATATGAAGAGCAGGGTGCAATATGTTGTATCTATAAACATTTGGCTTCAAAATTTTCGAGTGTTTCGCAATCAATACGTTCTGTACCAACTGGCCTTTTGTTCTGTGGAATAAAATTCATGGGTACATTTTTTGACGTATTCTCTATATAAGTTCACTTCCTACAAACTGGGAATTGTTTGACCTTTGCATTGATTATTTATTTATATTTTTTTTTGGGAGGGTGGTACTTTAGGTTGTTTCTAACACCTTTAATATACTGCTATTTGAAGCCCTTTTCTAGAGACCTCATGCGTAAGTCGTAACTACACTTTTGACCAGATAAATGTGTACAAGAATGATCGAGAGAGGAACGAAGTTGAAGCCATTTTCGACGTACAGAAAGGTAGAATTTATTGTTTTTGGATCCAAGATGAGAAGAAACTTTTTATTCTGAACTCTTTCGTTGCCCCTCTCTTGTTGTACAGATTGTTGTACTGATTTCCCCTGAACTTGAGGAGATCAAGCTGCATAATCAAATGAAAGAGACTGGCATGGAAGATCTTGCAGTATCTTTGTAACATATTTTAAGTATTTCATGTTGATCTACTGCTATCAGAATTGTCTTGATCTTGACGAAGTCTCTTTTAAGCAGTTATTTATTATCGTCAATGATGTTATTCTGATAGATGGTACAAAGATATACTCTTTTGATGTGCAAGGGCATGCCTCATACTGAAAATTTTCGCCCCTTATCTAGGTAGATATCTGCTCATCATTGTAATTGAACAACTCTTAAAATAATTAAATCAACTTATCGTTTTTAGCATTAGAATCAAGGAAGAAAAACAAAGAGCCGACCTCTTCCCGAGATAGCTCTTATCAGGTTGATTCAGGCCATTCTCCATGGAATGCCGGATACCCATGTACCAAAAAATTTCTCACCTGGAAAAAGTGCATCAGGTTTCATGATCGATCTATTTCTTGATGTTTATGCAACTCTGTGACGAAGCTGTTATCTGTTTCATACTTTGATGTTTGTAAAAACTAATTGTTGAATTCTTTTCAGGAGTTCATCCTATTCCCCGGCCATTATCATGCTATGGATTTCAACCTTCAACATACGTACGTTGAAAAATTGATATTTCCTCACATTCTCGAAATGGTATGTCTCCTGAACTGATGCACACCTTTTGTCTAATATAGCCTTGAAGTTTGTCACTGGTGGAGAACCTGTTGGCGAAACTATAAGACGGTTTTCTGCCTTTGCTTTTCTAAGCAATGATCATATCAGCCAATTTTTCACTTTTTGAGGTTTGAGTTAAAGGAGCATGCTACTAGGCAATTAGTTATTATTATCCAAGTTAGGGGGTAGATTGAGAAAAGATGTTGACTTTGAGCGGGTGATTGATTTAGATGATGATTACGTTAGCAGAGCTGTTTAATTTGCATAGCGATCTAAAGGCAATAGATCTCCTCTCAATTACATTACCCATCCATCTCATGAACATGCCAAAACTTCTTAGTTTACATCTCAAAACTTTTATTGGTTTACATATCAATACTTGTATTCGTTTACTTATCAATATATATATATACTTCTGTTTTGGACTTCTGCTAGCTTTTGCTAACTATTCGAACCCTGTAATGCAATGCAGCCCGATAACTTATTCCTGTGTTACAAAGTTATGCTAATGGAGTTTCAAAAGCTCAAATCTTGGATTGACCTTACTATCTCAACATGTTCGAGTAAATGGAAGAATTCCTGTCTGAAAGATCTGCTTATATTGTTGTTTCCTTGTGAGTAAAGTTTCTCTTGTGGCATTGTTTTTTTGTTATTTTTTATTTATTAACATCGTGGTAGCTTCATGTTGAAATTTAATCACTTCAACAATTGTGGTTCAGTATCACTGAAATGGAGATGGAATCATGGAAATCATGGAAAGCATGGAGAGGATAAAACTTGGAAATGGATGAGATGGAGAAAGAGATGCTCAAGTAAAGATGGAGAAAGGTGAGATATCAAGAAAATCATTCTACATTTCTTTTCTCCTTTTATTTTATTTTATTTGAATGCATAATAAAATCACGCCTTTTTCTTGAAAGAACTAAATTGCTAATGCGTGCCTTGTACAACGTTGAAAAATCATAACAGAGAGAATAGTCATGCAAGTGTTTGAATTCATTGATCGTCCCACATAACCAACATATCTAGATTTAAGTTATATATTCTCTTCGGTCAAATAAATTATGATGTATTTACTTATACAATCATAGAAATAAGAAAACACATAAATCCTTCATATTTCTGAGTCAAGAGAACAACTTGGTGCTTTAGTCTATGGCTGGAGTGTTAGTTAGGGATTGGTCCAAACTGATTGTCGTGATAGCCCTATTTCATCGGAGTTATAGAATATGGATATTATCTACTTCATTTTAAAACCCATCTGTTGTTTTCTCTTATTTTTTCTTCATTAGGTCCCTGATCTTCCTTAAAAAAAAAAATGAGTCCTTGTTTATTATTTTTTATTAAGTCGAATTCTTTGATTTTTCGTGTATTTTTTTGTATTTTTTAAATAGTAGATCACTTCCGTATGGAGTTGTTCCAACAAGCTAATTATAGAGATCATTTACTAAAACTTTCAAATATTTCAATTCAAATTTCAGATCAAGATCGATTTGTTATTTTGTGGAAAGAATTTTCAACCATCTTATCATCGAAGTTTTAAAAAATAAAATAAATTGTTACAAAAACAAAAAACAAAAAACAAAAAACAAAAAACAAAAAACAAACAAACAGATATTCTAACAAACTCATAATCATCTTGTTAAAAAGCTGCGAGTATTCTTGGTTGATTATCTTTGTAATTTATTAATTAAAAGACAAAAAAAGGCAAAAATTATCTCAATTTATTTTAATTTAAACAACAAACCCCGCTCAACAACTAAAAAAGAAAGAAAAAAGAACAACAGACTAAAGTACATTGTATTGGTAACAGAAAAAGTTTCCAAATTTGAGTGTCTAAGTTGATTTTCCTTAAATTTCTCTGAGAATCAGAAATGTTGTGGGATTTTCCTCAGTTCCCTTAATCGGCTAGCATCAAGTGTGTTCTCTCAAGAGGTTTGATTCGATTCTCTATGTTGGTAATGCGAGTCTTCGTTTGCCTTCTGTAATTTTGTTGGGAGGTTTTACAAAGGAAATCAGGTAGCACTTTGTCTGAGTTTTAGTATGATGGGTATGGTATGCGCCATTGATCTGATCGTCGTGTTAAAAATGAGGGATAAAATATTGACGAAATCATATGGAGTATTAGAAATGATCAGTTCCTTTTGTTCGATCGTGTTTTGTTTCTTAAGGTTCAATTATGCCTGCTGAAGGTTGAATAGGGTCACTTTAAACAGCATATTTGATCTTTAATGGACTTAGAAGTAGTAGTTTCATCAACTGGTGCGATAATTTCCTGATTCATCTGTTGTTAATCCAGCTAGGCTTAATGGAGCCCCCAAGTTATCCGATGTATGACCGGACACCTTCGGGCCGTTATAAGGATAGCGTATCCAGAGATTCACTGGAAAGCGAAAACGGTAGTGGGGACTATGTAAAGTACACTGTTACTATACCTCCTACACCTGACGTCCAACCTATGGATGTGGAATGCAGACTGGAGCCTTGGTTCATAAACAAAGCGTTGTTCACAGGAGGGTTTCATCGTGAAACTCGTTCGAGTTTTAGGGAGAAGATGATAGAATCGAAGACTAGTAAGGCAGCTGATGCAAATGAGCGGTTCTTTTGCGCTATGCCGGGTTGTGATGAGAAGTTTATGATTGATCGAAATGGACGTGAACTCATCCCATGTGCATGCGACTTCAAGGTTTGTAAGGATTGTTATGTTGATCTTGTCAAAGCTGGCGATGATACTTACTGTCCCGGGTGCAAAGAGCCTTACAAGGAGATCGATTTGCATAATAAGGCGGTGAGTACGTATAAGCCCCTGTTGTCTCTTCCGTCAAATGTGCAGACGTTGCCAAAGGATGAGAATAGTTTGACGTTGGCAGAGCAACCGTCAAAGGAGTTGGTCAGGACCGACACTGGAATAGGAGATTTTGATCACGCTAAGTGGCTATTTGAGACCAAAGGAACTTATGGTTTCGGTAATGCTATTTGCACAGAAGGCAACGAAGTGGCTCTCAAGCCGACAGATTTTGTTGGGAAGCCTTGGAGGCCTCTCACTCGCAAAGCAAGGATTCCTCCTGCTGTTATTAGTCCTTACCGGTGAGCTCACTAAGATATTGTTCTTATTGCTGTTATTAGTCCTTACCAATGGCTTTCATATTTTTCCTGAATATGCAAATCATGCCTCTAATATTATCTGGTATTTACTGAATTTGAAGATAGTGCTTCCGCCTTTTCAACTTGGATTGTATTTTTTTCATTCATGTCAATATCATTCGTCCCTTTCCCTTTAGTCTAACAACTACTATAGAATGTAATAAATGCTATAGTGTCACGCTAAGTTTTATACTGAACAATTTCTTGAGCTAAGGCCGAATCTATCATGGCCCTTTTCGTAGTCATGTCGGTCTTTTGGTTATTTGAACTGATTTAATCTTTCTTTCTTCGGTCGGCTAAAAAATGACGTATTTGACTTGATCCAGCTGAAATAATGCTTCCCTAGTCTAAAGCTTGTTTTGGTTTTGTGCTTTGTATATGCTTGCAGGTTTTTAGTCTTTGCTCGGTTTGTGACTCTTGCATTGTACCTCACATGGAGAATTCGACATCCAAACTATGATGCGATGTGGCTTTGGGCTATATCGGTTTGCTGCGAGTTATGGTTTGCATTCTCTTGGTGTCTCGACCAGTTCCCTAGGCTAAACCCTGTTAGCCGTGTAACTGACCTCGACCTCCTCCAAGAGAAGTTCGATACACCACCTGCAGATGGAACAAAAGGCGGATCAGATCTCCCTGGAGTAGACATTTTTGTGTCGACAGCTGACCCCGAGAAAGAACCGCCTCTGGTGACTGCAAACACGATCTTGTCTATTCTTGCTGTGGACTATCCGGTGGAAAAGCTAGCTTGCTATGTTTCAGACGATGGAGGTTCTCTACTAACGTTTGAGGCCATAGCAGAAGCTGCAACTTTCGCGAAAATGTGGGTCCCATTTTGTCGCAAGCACGAAATCGAGCCCAGGAATCCGGAGGCATACTTTAGTCTGAAGTCGGACCCTCTAAAGGGTAAGGTTGAGAAAGATTTTGTCAAGGAACGGAGAAGGATGAAGCGTGAGTACGATGAGTTCAAGGTTCGGATAAATGGCCTTTCTGACTCTATCAGGCGGCGTTCAGAGGCCTACAATGCTAACGAGGATCTCAAGACATTGAGAAAACGGAAGGAGCAGACGACCGATGAGCTTTTGGAACCATTCCAAAAGCAGAAAGCGACTTGGATGGTTGACAAAACACACTGGCCGGGTACTTGGATGAATCCTGCTCCTGATCATGCCAAGGGCGATCATGATGGAATCATACAGGTATAGGAGTTATTTGAGTTAGCTGCCTCACTACAGTTTCTGTTTACTGTGTTGGATCGTGCAAACATATTTCATTATGGAATACAATGTTAGCAATTACTCTTACTACAGTTTCTCATTTTGTAGTATACGATTATACCATCCATGTAGCGAGTCTGACAGAAGAATTTGCGTTTTTCTTACAATAGGTTATGCTGACCCCTCCAGATGCTCCACCACTCGTAGAATCAAATCCTGGCGAAAGCGATATTCCATTTAACTTCGACGGAGTGAACACTCTTCTACCTCTCCTGGTCTATGTTTCTCGTGAGAAACGCTACGGCTATGACCACAACAAGAAGGCCGGGGCCATGAATGCCTTGGTCCGAGCATCAGCAATCTTATCCAATGGCCCCTTCGTCCTCAACCTCGACTGTGACCACTACATCCATAACTCTCAGGCCATTCGTGAGGGAATGTGTTTCATGATCGACCATGGGGGAGACAGAATATGCTATGTCCAGTTCCCTCAGCGCTTCGAGGGCATTGATCCCTCTGACCGCTATGCCAACCACAACACTGTCTTCTTTGACATCAACATGCGGGCCTGGGACGGCCTCCAGGGTCCAGCCTATGTTGGAACAGGATGCCTATTCCGCAGGACAGCCCTCTATGGTTTCGATCCCCCTCTTCCGAAGGACCATCCTGGAGTCATCGAATCATTATGCTGCTGCTTCTATCCACACGGGAGAAAGATCATCAACAATAAAACACACCCCGAGAATGAACACCAGACTCTGAGAAAAAACGACTCCTGCTCTTCTCCCTCTGACACTGAAACTATCAATATACACTATGACCACCTTCTAGCGAGGTTCGGCAAGTCACAGGTCCTAATGGACTCGATTGAGATTGCTGAGAAAGAAGGCCGCCCACTAGTCGACGATCCAAAGATCAGTAAGGACCAGAAACCAAGGCCTTCTCCGACTCCTCGGCCTCCCCTCACCTCCAATAAAGTGACCGAAGCGATCACTGTGATCTCATGCTGGTACGAGGAGAAAACCGACTGGGGAAAACACATAGGGTGGATCTATGGGTCTGTTACTGAGGACGTCGTCACGGGCTATAGCATGCACAACCGGGGATGGCGATCAGTATACTGTGTCACAAAGCAAGATGCCTTTCGTGGGACTGCCCCGATTAACCTCACCGACAGGCTCCACCAGGTGCTCCGTTGGGCTACTGGGTCCGTCGAGATCTTCTTCTCAAAAAACAACCCGTTATTTGCCAGCAGTAAGATGAAGCTCCTACAAAGACTTGCATACCTAAATGTCTCAATTTATCCCTTCACGTCGATCTTCCTCATCCTTTACTGCTTGCTTCCGGCTCTCTCCCTCATATCGGCACAGTTCATCGTCCAATTCCTCAATGTCGAGTTCCTCGTGTACCTCCTCCTGATATCGCTCACGCTCTGCCTCCTTGCCCTCCTCGAGATCAAGTGGTCCAAGATCACTCTCGCAGAGTGGTGGCGGAACGAGCAATTCTGGCTCATAGGTGGCACCTCAGCACATCTCGCCGCAGTCATCCAAGGCCTATTAAAAGTGGTAGCCGGCATCGACATATCCTTCAAACTAACGTCCAAGTCAATGGCGGACAGTGACCAGGACGAGTTTGCTGAAATGTACGTCATCAAATGGACGTCCCTTATGATACCGCCGATCGTGATCATCATGTTGAACTGCGTTGCGATAGCTGTCGGGTTCAGTAGGACGGTATACAGCGCAATACCGGAGTGGCCGAAGCTGATCGGAGGAGTGTTCTTTAGCATGTGGGTGTTGGCTCATTTGTATCCCTTCCTGAAGGGATTGATGGGAAAGCGAGGGAAGACACCAACGATCGTGTTCATTTGGTCAGGGTTGATCTCGATCACCATTTCGCTTCTTTGGGTCACCATCAGCCCACCACTTGGGATGGAGGCCAATGGCAGCCGGTTCACATTCCCGTGATCTGGTCGGAATTCATTGAGCTACATTACTTCTTTTTTTTCCTTTGATTTTGTAATTGGCTTGGATACATTGATTTATATAGTTAGACATCTGTGTTGAACTTCGAGTAAGGATAGTTTGATACATTTCGATTTTCACATTTTATTCGTCCCCTTCGAACCAATTTTCGCATTTCTGCAGGGTATCAGACTGGGGTTTCGTGTTCTTGGCTCGAGGGATTGGTGGTTGCCAGTGACATTCTCTTACAGTCTTGCCTCACACAGGAGTACTAATTGACTTGAACTGGAGTACTGAATTTCTAGAACCCTTTACCAGGAGGACGAAGACTCACGTTTGTCTGGTTAATTGCATTTCGCGCCTTCATCATGGAGTTCAAAAACCAGGATTCAGTTATCTTGACTTGCACATTCATTTCGTTAGATTCTTCAAGTAATAGTCGTACATCCACCGCACCCAAAGACGAGCCAAAATCAGCTTCGATGGTGTAGAGCAATGTTCCAATTCTTCGAATGCTTGAGACGACTAAGATCACCCGTTTTCTCTCGAAAGCAAAGTTCATCGGAGATCACCCGCTTTCTCTCGAAAGCAAGGTTCGTCGGACGCCACTGGTGATCTCCTGCTACCCATAACCTTTACGGTCTAAAGGAATGCCCGACATAACCTCTCAACCTCCCGAAAGAAGAAAGTGTTCGCATATGCCTCAAATCATTCCCGCGTGGTCCTGCCTTGCCCGTGTCCTTTCCGCATCTTTCTCCGCATGATATGTTGCAAGTGTATATGGGCTATATAGCATGAAGTGTGGGACTTGGTTTGAGCAGAGCATGGGCGGAGGAGCAGCGCATTATTAATCAACACATTGGGCAGAAGCACTTCGGGAGCTCTTGTTACATTCTTAGCGTCCAAACACATTGAGTTTGAGAGATTTGTAAAGTGAGGGGTTTTTAACTTCTTGATCTTGAGTTCTCGGTGTTCGCATTGCTTCTTTTGTATCTCCTTGTTTAACTAGTGGATTTCTTCGTCGTCAGCGATCGCCCGTAGTTTTCTCCCGCAAATATTTCCATATAAAATCTTCGTCTCTTCTATTTGTATTATTTGCATTCCGCTCATTGTTGTTATGTATATAACGTTTTATTTAATCCGTTTAGATTAATAACGATAATTTATTAGTGACGGTAAAATCTATGGATCTTGGTTGTAACAGAAAGTACTAGACTTCGAAAAATTAATTTGCATACTTTCTAAGCATTGAGCATATGAGCTGCTCAGTTGTGTGCATCCAAAATGATATGATCGTAGCCAGTCTTGAAACATATACGCTCAAAGTGTTACAGAAGTTGCTATCTGCCTGTTAAATCTGAGGCAATAGCTTGACTTGGCAAATCTTGATCTGGCAATCAAATTTGGTTTAGAAGCGGCTAAATCTGCAGACATGGAGCGTATTATCGTGGAGTCACATTATCGATGATTGTCTTAACCTTGTGTCTGTTTTCGAGATGTTTATTGCTCTTGGATATCAAAGAGAGGTTAACACATAACATGGCATTCCATTCTTTGTGTTCTGGATATTGAGCAACAAATTTCTTTCCGGCAATAGATCTTTAAAAAAAGAAAAAAAAAAAAAAAAAACTCCAACATGTTTTTCATTCATATATTATCATCCCATTACCCATAATGAATCATAAATCAACGAACAAGTGAACAAAATCAGACAACCACGAGAGGAGCAGAATGACAACAATCAAACACTCACATCACAGTATACACCCCCCAGCCATATATCTATATATACTCCTCACATATCAGTATCAACTTCAACTTGCTCTTCCACCACCTTAGCTGCCGCCACATGCCGCCTTCCACGTCCTCTCCGCCGCCTCTGCTGCCGCCTTGGGATCGCCTCAAACCTGAGCCGACCCGTCTCCTTAAACCTCGCCTGCTCTGATGGAACTATCACGCACTCGGGCGGTGGGACCGGGTACCTTAGGGTGTCATAACAATAAGAGTAGTACATGTAACGTTCCCTAAACCACTTCATGGCATTGCGGCGCTCGGGTGTAATGTCAGCATACTCTGCTGCCTCGAGGTTCGACTTCTTCTCAAGGCAGTCGTCGGAGTCCTGGACTTGCTCGATGGGGTCCACGGCGCAGCCTTCGAGAACGAAGTCTGTGAACTCCGACACAAATGGCTCGTACTCATAACGGACACCATAACGGCCTCCATCCGTGGCCCAGCTCGAGGCGTCCCAAATGGTGGCGTAGAGGGACATTGGCTTCGACGGGTAGTCCCCACCCATCGCCTCGCTGCGGAGCACTTCCCTGATTGGAATTCCATCGACGTAGAATCTGTGAACATATAGATGATCAGTTGCAGAGTAGGAAAATTATGAATTAAACCTTACATGTACAAAGAATGAAAAGCAAATCATACTATTCATTTTGTAAGCCTGATCACTGACAATTAAGATTGGTATCACAAGCTCAAATCAAATTCAATACGGTGATAACATGTACTACCTCTCTCTTTCGAGATTAAGTTTGTCATGATTAAATATTATTTTTTTATATAATATGTCAAATAACGTATGATCGTCCTGCAATATCTATTCGATTAACGTATATAAGTTAAATTGTCACAAACATTGCCAACAAAGAGGACCGAAATGATGAAAAACCCCCACAGTTGGAGTTTCTTTGTTTCTGGAAAATGGCAAGTCCATCTGAAACCTATAGGCCACGGAGAAGAGACCCACTAAATTTAGGTGACACCCTAAATATATTCAAATTTTTTTTGCTTTTTGTTTTTTTTTGGGAGGGGGAGTACTTAGATGCTATACATTCATTGGAAGACCACCTTCATCAATCTTTGATACTAGACAAATGTAAAACAAAGTGAGAAACAACAATGCAGGATATCCTGTCTAATACAAATTTAGTAATACAGAGAGATTATATCTAGATGTCTCAATTAGTGCTGAATTCTCCAACACTTATGGACATAAGATTAATCATCATTGAAGCAAACTTTATTGAGCTAATTCTACTACGGATGCAACCACTACTACAAAGACCTAACCTAAAAGCAAATTGGTCTAAGGAAAGCATTTTGCTTAAAGAATTAAATGCTACTGTTGTTAAGAAAGCATTGGGGCCACGGCACTAGTTTGTTGTAAAGAACTTCTTCAACATGTTCATTGTTCCTTGGTTGTCTGCTCATTATTGGTTTTTTTTTTTCGTTCTATAATTTTTATAATAATATATATTTTAAAATATTTTATTTTTATTTTTAATGATATAAGAAAAATCTTAAGTTTATTTAAAATTAAGATTTACAAATTAATCTATCATTAATATTTCATAATAATTTTATGAAAAATAATATTTAATCAATTAAATTAAATCTCACAATTGTTGCAAAAAATTTGTGATGGGGTGAGGGGGATCATTAATGAACTCTATCTCTCGTGGATATGTTTTAGATCTAAGCCAAACCAATAAGCTTTTACTTTGAATATGCTGTTGGAGGTACTTACGTTTGACTGTACGAAATTTCAATTGCAGCCATTTTATTACTTCTAGCATTTGTTGATTATTCATACGTAGGGACAAACATATAACTATACACATTGACAGGTTCATATTCCATTTGTCACTTTCATTAATTCATACTACTCCTATCATGGACGCATGCAAGGAAGTAATCAAAGTTGATCGTTATTCTAGTCTTTATCCTTCATTGAGTACACACATTTTTTCCTGATATTAATTGAGTGGTTAGTGTCAAGATAAGTTGACCCAATACCATCCTAATTGGAAAATGACACAAATATATACATAACCAATAATTCTAATCCCTCATCAAAAAATAATACTCCTTTCAATTTAATTACAATCTATACATATTTTATATTATTATATATACATGAATATAAGTCTTGTTTTCATATCAAATCACGTCTGATCGTCCCGTAGCATGTATTGGGTTGAAATACGTAACTTATATAACTATTAATATTTTAGGATAAATTTTTTAAAAATTGCGTTTGATCGTCATGTATTGTATCAAATTTTATACCGTCACATATACGAACGCAAACTTAAATTGGGATTGGGAAAGTAATTCTAATCCCTAATCATTAGTATAATTATTGCCCACATAAAACCTCATGATGACAAGCAGGGCAAGATGGATTAATATGTGTATGAAAATGATCGATCGAACTATCGAAGGTGAAGAAATGTTAAAACGATCACTTCTCCAATCAACTGATCTGTTTAGTCACCCTTATGACGGAGTATCCCATAACCCAACCCCAAACGATTAGTAACTGCTTTGTCGAATAATAATTTAGACGTCGAGTATGAATTCGTTCCCTTATATTGTAGTCATTATTCATACTGAGGTACAAATAAAACTATACACCTTGACAGAGTTTGTTCCATTTTTGTCACTTTCATTGGTTCAAAATTGATGAAATCATGCATGAAATCGAAGTTGTTTGTTACACTAGTGTTTTCTTTCATTTATACAAGTACGTATCTTTTTCCAAATAATAATTGAGTAGTTAGTATGATTGGATAAGTTGACCCGCCCGCTACCATCCTTGTTGGAAAATGACATTGATGCCTTTTAATTCTTATTCCTAATCATAGTAGTTATAACTAAATGGTAGTGTGATTAATTATCGTCCACATAGAACCTCATGACAAGTAGGGTAAGGCAAGAGGCTAGTGTATATGTAAAAATGACTCATAGTTTTTTTTTTTTCCTTTCAATATTGGAATCATTCCAAAAATTTTAAAAAATATTATCGACAATCATTTTTACAATCTTCTCGATATATAATAGATCAATCCTATCACGGTATCACCTAAATTGCCAACGATCACATAACCTTGTCGAATACTCCATCTTTATAATTTCGACGCTGAGCATGAATTCCGTTTTAGGATAGCAATGTTAGAACAACTCAAGGTTCGTGAATTATAAGACAGTATGAAAGGGAGACTTTTTTGTACATTTTCGTAGGAGATAAGGTCGAAAGTCATGAAACATGATTGTTTGACTCACCCACTCATATAGAAAAAAAAACTAGCCGTGTATTAGAAGCCAAACTTCATGGAAAGTAACATGAGCAATATGAATAACCATACAAAAAATTATATATATATGTTAAGGAAGATATATGTGAGTAGAGAAAAAAAAAATAGAATATATATATATAAATAATTCATAATTCATTAGTTTAAATTTTTGGATTAACAATTGTGTCCAATTTATATGTGTATTTTATTCAAATCCGATTAGAGGATGATTTCCTCCGTTGGACTCTATATATATTGTATATATATACATAATATATATTTATTCCAAAACGCTTTTTTCATCCAAAAATTATGGCGCCAAATTTGGCAACAAAACTCTCACAATACCCAACTTTGAGGTCCAAATTGCACGTTCAAAAAGAAAAGTTTTGGCCGAATGGGCAAACCATGTTATCTCCTTAACCAATTTGGGTCCAAAAAGCATAGAACAAAAACCAACTTGTCACAAAGCAAAATCATAACTTGAGCAATATTGGAAAGGAGATCTGACTTACATGATTTTCTTGGATGTCCAAAGAACGCTATACTGATGGAAGTCCTTCGAGGGATCGAACCATAGCTTATATCGTTCTTCTCTTCCTCGACTCGTGCTACCGTTACCATATAAGTTCGTTTGGAATCTCCATGGCTTCCCCTTTACGTTCCCCAGGAACTCGAAGTCTAGCTCGTCGTGGTTTCTCTCGAACACGTCTGCATTTGATGTCTGAAATAATGAGAGTTGTTAGTGATAGTCGTCTTGTAGCATTTTAACAAGATATTTCAACACAACTGGTTTGGCACCATATTAAAATTAATTTTCATGTGTCTAGCGTTCATTATCATCCGCATTAATAATTGGCACCACAAAATCTGGTTCATTTGACATCACTCTGGATTGTTTTGCAAGAAAAATATTATTATGGGCAATAATATCAAGAACAAGGTTGTTAAGTTTTTCTGTGTTTATCACAACCGTAACATAACAATCCATGTATCAAGACAGACAACCCTAAACGGTTTAAGCCCATACACAAAATATTACTGATTAATCAAATTCAACATAAACTTTACAAATTTGAATAAAAGTTATTTGACATTTGACATTTCAATTCCAATATGATGTGTTTTAGACGTTATGGGAAAATTTGTTAGGAGTTCAACTTTCAAACCTCTCCCTTCTTAAAAAAAAATAAATAAATAAATAAATAAAATAAAAAAAAATCAAACCTCTCCATTTAGAAAAAGTAACACAAAACTCCATTGAATCTGAATTTTCCAGATGACTTCTATTTCTGGTATCACACGCAAAATTTTATTGTGCATGAAAAAAACTATTCCAACAAAACAATAAAACATCAAAATCATCGACCTATTTCTCATGAAATGAACGATTGATTGATTGGAACCCTTGTCTGTCATGTTATTATCCCTCGTGATTTCACATAACACAAAAACAGACGACGAATTACCAATCAATCAATTGTTCATCGACACCGACACGAATATCATACAATTCATTCTAAAAAAAATCGTAACGAAACTCACGTACATAAAACGCGATGACGACACCCGCGGTATAATCACCGGGAAGCTTGATCTTGGCACTAAAGAACCCAGAATCATAATACTTAGACGAAATGAACCCCGAACCGGCGTAACGGTTCAACAACAAATTCGCCCCACGCCCGTCGTCCGACTTATGGATATTAAAATCGGCGAACAAAGGCGAGTATCCATCATCAAAGTTGATCGTGCTTAAATTGAACGCGACGTCGGGGATAACAGCAGCGGCCGAGGGGACGACGACGACGACGACGAGGGAGATCGCGGTGGTGATGATGAGGAGGAGGAGAGGAAGAGGTTGGAGTTTGATCATTTTTTATGGGTTTTGTTGGTTATGTGATTTCTCCTCGAGTTTAGAGGGAAGCTTTCGTTCGAAGTTTATAACACGAGGAGAGGAGAGGAGATGAGAGGGTGGAAAAAGGAGGAGAAATGAATGGGAGGAACAAAACGATGTATGGAGGAGATTTAGTTACGAGGATTTATTTAGTTATAAATTCTAGTGATTGATATGGAAGTTAATTAATTTACTAAAGTATGACGGTAGATTGTTTGATAATTAAGGAACATGATGGGTTTGGTTTTATATTGATGGAGTATAGTTACCTTGATTAAGTGCTCAATCATAATTGATACCTTCAAAGTAATTCAAATATTATTATAATTTTAATTTAATTATAATATTTTTTTAGTCTTAACATAAATATAACATTTTTATTCAAACTATCTCATCATTTTTTTTCCGATTTTATTCTCTCTTTTAAACCCAGTTACACCTCACTATCTCTAAAAAAATATTTATTCACTAAATATCATATAAATTCAACACATATAAAATCTCGTGTCGATTAAAATCGTTATGATTAAATTGAGACGAAAATAATATTTCATATTTATAATATTTTTCATATTCACAATATTACTTAAAACATGATTCTCTGTTATATTATAAATCCGTAACTCTTTTCTAAAATTGTTATGGCTAATTCCGTCATTCATACGTAAAGCAGAAAAATCATTCAAAAAAACGCTGATTGAAAGTATTCGTTGAAAGAGACATTCTGGGATTGGGTCACGTGTGGCAACGGACGATGACTTGGATTGCCCAAACTATTTCATATGGCCTTGCATTTGAACAGAATTACGATTATGCCACTAGCTTGTTTTATCTTTTTTGTATTTGGGGCACTATTATTTCGTGTTATGGTTTTCAAAGTGGAGGTCAACCTCATAGCCAGCTAAGTTAATTACTGTCATGAGGACGATCAACTTAAATTTTTTGGCTTCAAATAGGCAATGATTTGATAATGCTATCTTTGGAATTAGATGGCATAGAATCATGTTCACATACTATGATTTAGGATAGATCATACCCTTAGCACCATATATAGAGCTTTGGTTTCATGATAAAGAAGATCCATACAAACTCCGCAACTAATTAGTCTTAATTTCGACGAACTACTTAATTTCTTGACCAAAGTAACTTGTTCTCAAAGTAATAACCAAGCTATTTTGGTCACGAATCGGATCCTCTGCAGTTTGGAAATCAATTGCACATGTGCATTTGGTGATTTTTTTTCATTTAAAAAATCTGTTTTTTCTTTTAAAAAAATCTCAAAGACATAACAACAGTAAAAAAAACTTAATAAAAATAATCCAATAACAAACTCAATAAAAAAATAAAAACAATTAAACAAATCCGAACCGTTGCATTTTGAATCAAACCGTCCAGATCACCAAATGTATAACAGTACACATACCTAACAGCCGGCTTCATTTTGATCATTGATTGGAATTAAGTAAACTAACATTGAGCTTTTTCTTGATCAATTCTTTTTTAATTCTTCTACTTGCTGTACAGAGGAGAAGCATTTTGACCATGAGAATGAAGATGGAAAGTTGAGAAGTTCTATTCTCCATCAGTCCAAAATTTTTTACAACGTTTTAACTATGCACACATTTCAATATAAAATTTGATACGCGTACAACGATGATCAAATATAATTTTTTTTCATAAATTTATCATGAAATATTAATGATTGTGTAAGTTATATCAATGATTGTGTAAGTTACGTATTTCAATCTAATACATGTTGCAGGATGATAATACGTGATTTGATATAAAAACGAGATTTGTATTCATACATATAAAATATTACAAAATATATACATATTGTAATAATTATAGGACGGATGGAGTATACGTGGTCGTCATCACCATGCATGGTTGTAGTTAATCATCTTATTGTTGTTGACAGCCGCAAGTGCTAACTCTTCTACTGGTTCAGTAATACAAAAAGCTGCGAGCTCTTACTTGGAAATCTCATTCTTCTTCGGTATTATCTTTGCTTTTACTAGAAGAAGCAAAGTTACGTCTTTTGCATTTTCTCCAACAGTCGCGAGCAAAGTATCCATTCCTTTCGTAGTTATATCATTCTTCATTTTGACATCGTCTTTGCTCGTCGCCTTGAGCTTCTCCTTGGTTAGAGCTTCTCTTGGATTGAGAATTCCTCTAAGACTGCTTCTTCTGCCAGCCGTCTTACTTACATGATTGCTCTTCTTGTATCCGTTGAGCGTCTTGGTTGAATTTTTGATGTGAGTCGTGCTTTTTTATGTAATAGATACTCCAGATATTTGCTTGTCTAGAGCTTTCTGGTACACAAAAATAGTCTATAACTTTGTGAGAGTCGGCTCTAACAAGATCGTTGAATTCTGGTCTTAACCTGCGAATAATGATCCTCTTCGTATGAGGGTTACTCATTGGATTCTCTGAATCCAACTTAGTAATTTCTTCACATAAAACTTTCACTTTAGTGAAGTACTGGCTTATCATCAAGTCTCATTGTTTTTCTCTAGTCTTACAATTGTAAGACTGACATAAACTAATTATTGAGCTGTTGAAGTCGGACATCGTTTGTTTTGACTAATTCTTGAGCTAGAGTGTTCCATGCGTTCTCGAGCGTCTTAGCATCCTTGATTCTATGTAAAAACTCATTTTTTACAGAGACGACAAAAATGAACATCAACTTATCATCTTTGACCTTTTAGTTCTTAAGGTCATCCTTCGGATCTTTTGGTGGTGTTGCATCAAGTCAGGCAATAATCTTCCAAAGATTTTGAACGAGGAAGTAAAACTTTATTCTGATGCTCCAAGTATTATAGTTACTGCTATTTAATATCTCGACATTGTTAACCGAGTTGCTAACTTCTGTCATGGTGACTCCGTAAAAATATTTTTACAACACAAAATTTTTTGTTTTACAATAGCAGTTATATTTTATAATTCTAAATTGGAATAGTAAAAATATTTTATGTTAGTAACTTTATTTTTAATAGAACAGTAAAATTTATTTAACGAGTTTAGTAAAAATAATATTTCATTAAATGCACCATTCTGACGTGGCTATGATACCACTTGTTGAGAAATCGGATCGTCGAAAACAAAGTATATTGAGAATTCTAAACTTCTAATAAGAATAGAATATTAAAAACCCTTATACTCATAAAAACAAATACATTTTAATTGTGTTTAACAATCACAATTTATATCGTGCTTTGTTTGAAAATACTCTACAAATACACAAATAACTCTTAAGTGCCTTGCATTTATTCTTGCATTTAGGAAACTCTCTAAATTTTTGTGATAATGAACAAGGGTGCTAAGCATCTTTTATATACTACTTAGACAACCATCATTCTTAATATCCTTACTAACTTTCCATTATCAATCTAGGAAACTACTAACTTTCAAGCTAGATTATTAGTTGCAAGTAAAAAACTTAGAGCAATTAAACTTTCTAGATGATTTTGGTGGCTTTACCTATTTATCCCAACACATCTTGATTTATTTTAAAATTATAGCTAGAGAAAATAAGAGATGATTTGTTTAACATACACAACAAGAGGAAACTCGATCATTCGTCTCATCACGAGACCGGATCACCAGATGGGCCTGTTGCTCAAGCAAGGAACAAGAGGAGGAAACTCAATCATTCGCCTCATAATGAGACCGGATCAGCAGATGCACTTAGAGTCGTGGCTGATATTATCGAATTGGAAGAGCATCATCGTGATCATGCTGATCTGGTTGAGCCGCCGCCGTATTTGTTGCACCAATGCAAGTCTTGCGACAAAGGGTTTTCGACAGGGCAGGCTCTTAGCGGGCACATGAGAAAACATTATAAGAAGCCAGTGCAGGCAAATTCTGTAGAATCCATTGATGGACCTGAAGTCTGAACCTGTACTCTTGTTGGCAGTCGCAGCAAGGTGAAGGTGGTGATAGGGGCACTGGCATAGTTGTTTTGCCGTTCGATCTAAATGAACTGTCATTCGTTGTGGATTTGGAAGATGATCATGGCTATGATATGATCGGTTGCATGATTGAGTAATGTTCTGTCATTAGGATGTATAGCTTATTGCTTCAGGAATAGAAAAGCAGTAGAGTTTGATCTTTGTATTTGTAAGAGATAGAGGACTGAGACTATTGATATATCATTTGACAGCATAGTTTTTCTGCTTTCCTACTTGACTCATCAATCGTTTAACTTCCCTGGTATATAAGTTGCCATATATGGACCTCCAGCCCACATCTGTTAGGCATACACTGCATTTCAGGAGTCATCCAACGAAGTGTCCCAACACAAGTATCAGCAGGATGTACTCCGGCATGAGCAGTACAAAAAGAGATGCAATTGAAAGAGGAACTGCTCTATGAAATCACAAAGATTGTCGACAGCTGATCCATCCACATTTTTATCGTCCAAGTCAATCAGAACGTTCCGTCTTTTTGTGTCACGATAAAAACGCAACTTCCATCATCTTGAATATTATTGTAGTTAATCATATCAAACGGACCCTAAGTTACTTAAGTTGATTTACAGAATTAATTAGGCAAAAATAAAATAAAAAATACCCCCAATAAAGTCATTGGAAGTTTCACATTCGTGTCTGTGATATCAATGCAATCATCCCTCCCTGCTCTGCCCTCTCTCGCTCAAAACCCTAATCCAAAGGTCATAACCCATCGATTGAAACCCCCGCATCCACTGCTATTACTCCGCAATCGGAGCTGTTCTCTTTCGTTGTATCTTCAAGTCCGATTTCGTTTAATCGAATTCATCCCATCAGATTCGTATATGCTTGTTTCGAGTCCGACAACGAAATATTAGGTTTGCTTCTTTGCATCGTTGTTGAGTCTGTGATACTGAGTGCGCGACTTATTTGCAATTGAAATCGTTCCAATAGAACAATACACCACTCATTTTGGTTTGTACAAATGAAATGGGAATCAGGGTTTAGTTCGACGTTCATTTTGGTTAATTAGACAAATCAGTTTGGTTTATTGAACCTTCAATAGGCTAAATTCGATGGTTAATAGGTTTGATTCATTTGTTTCTACGAAAAGCGCCACAATCCAAGAGAAGTTTGATCCATTCATTTTTTACAAAGCTCATGTTTGGTTCATTTTCATTGCTTTGTCATCTTGTATGTAGGTTTAATTCTTATGTGAAAATGTTTTTCGTTCAATAATACGCTGCAATATCTATTGATTAGGGAGTGTATTTGAGTATAATTTAATTCTGTAATTGACTGTTCTTTGTTTGCAACTAACTTTGGTCATATACCTTTTTGTTTTGCCCTTCAAAGCTAGGACAGTGGAAGTCATCATATTGCGCTAAAATGCTTCCATTTTGGTTTTATAAATACTAGGTTTGCAACACCATACGTGTTATGTGCCTTCCAATTTTTTCGTTGCACAATTTATCTGTTGGAACCTTGTGCGCATCCCCACGTTTTTTGTTCTTGAATTGCTTAAGAGAAACAAATTATCAAAATAGTAACTTGAGCCATTAAACTGAGTGTGTAACTTGATTAACTCATGATGCCCACAACTGTTGAAGACTTGGACAAAGAAGAATGCGGCACTTGATGATTACTGAATGACCCATGATTGTGCATTGTTAATTCCCTGACTTCCAGTAGTATATGAACCTCTACTAGCCTTCAATAATAACCGTGGTGTGATGACTTGAGCTTAGGTGGATAGTGCCCAGTAAAAGTATCATCCGACCCTGTAGCTGCAAGAGTAGGAAGATCTTTTGAATTCTAGTATAGGAAGTATGAACCTATGATATATTTTCCTTTTGTATAGTTACATTTGTGGTGATAGAGCAACAAGAGCAGCAAGTCCAGAAACTCATATTAGATTGATAGGGTCATACTCATACATTTGGCAAGTGCTTTCTTTAATTTTGATTTTTGATTTTTTTCTGTCATCTGTGCCTCTTCTTTTCAGTATTATCGATGTTTTACGAATGAGCATCTCATGTCTGTAGATAATTATGAGTATGCTTTGTCCTAAGATATTGTACATCCATTTATCTTGAGTATTATATGTTTCTATTTTTGGTGAAGAGGTTGTGCATTCATTGTAAGAATCGAGTTTATATTACAGGCTCTTGATGCTCCTTTCTTATCTAGGAAATGTAATTTTACCTGGTTGACTGGTTTAAGATGCATCTTTGATTAACAGTCTATCGGTTCCTAAAGGCCTTCTTTTGTTCCAGCAGCTTATTGATCGGTGGTGTTCGTTGAGTACATGAACTCGTATTAAGTCTCGCGCACTCATGATTACATTAATCAGTATGTGCAGAACAATTTCTGATTGGATTCTTGTTATGTTCACTTGCAGATTCTGCTATTACACATTGTTCTTCTTTCCTGCTGGTCAGCTTTGAAGCACCTTGGACGGATCGGTTTCATGAACACAAGTGATCTCAGAGGGATTTTTCACAGAAGATTGTGTTTGAGCTATGTGTATGTGCAAGGTGTGTTTGATAACGATTTTGTTTCTTGTTTTTTGTTTTCGTTCGTTGGCTGATGAATTAAAATTGTTTGTTTTTTATTTATGTTTTCCAAATGGATGAAAGGGAAAAAGAAAACAGTAAATGACAAAATATGATTTTCAGTTTTAGTTTCTTGATTTATCTGAGTGTAGTATTCAAGATTGTCATTACAAAAGTTCACTTCGTCTTGTAAAGTGTTTTTTGTTGAGTCTTTGTTTTTGTTACTGGTTTTGGGTTTTATAGTTTTGGACAGTGTTGGCCAAACCACACCTCAATTATCGACGATACACTATCTCAATTTGCGAGATAAGCTTGTTTACATACTCTGCTCCCAGACTCCATTTTAAGCGGTAGTCTTTGGCATTGTGAAAGTTGAGTTCATTTGTATTATCTTTGATATGTGTATAATATGGGACTTATTATGTTTATTTATCAACCGTGCTAGAGTAACTGTAGTATGATGCCGACGATATGGAACGATTAGTATATATACTTTTCCATGTTAGGTATCTTACCATACTTGTATGTCTTAGTTTTTCCTATGTTTTTGATTTCTAATTGTATTAGTAATGTGTTTACTATTAATTTTGCAGAGATATTGAGCGAAATTGCCATGTAAATGAATGTTTAAATAAAACAGAAGATGGCCAATCCGGAAACAGTAAGTCATTCTAGTGGTAGGATGGAGAAGGAAAGAGGTTTGGGCTCAATGGATCCAACACTTCATGTCGAAGATGGTGAAGTTTCAGGGTCTATTGTATACCCTTTTGATAACTCTGTTGAGAATCACTTCATGATGATAGATATGATATCGAAGCTATGTGGGGAGACTACATGTGATGCTTTTGAAGAAGGTGAGATAGATCGGTTCTCCTCCAATATCAATTTCTTGAGGTAATTGCTTTTATATGGCGCTGCATAATGCTGAATAATCTCGATAACTATGGTTTTGACTGGTTCTAAATCATGTTCTGTGATAGCTCGTTCATGTGAAATTCCTATTAACAATGTGTCTTATTCCATGTCATGTTTTGATCTTGGTCTTCGACATTGCTTGGGTGCAAATGTAGTGAATGGAGGCATTTCAATTATCAGCCAAGAAATGTTAGGTTTGCTTCTGATACTGGGAACAATCAAGAGAAGAGTAACGTGATTGTTTTGACTCAATTTTCAGCTGCTGCAGTTCCTCAGGTGTGTTGCCGTCGGTTCCTTGGACAAAATTTTTATTCACATGTACTTGTAGCAATTTTCATTTGAACATTTGTCAGCAAGATTCCCCACAAAATCTGATTGACATCCTTTGCATCTTTGTAATCCAGCCAGATAAAGAATCTACTCAAATGACATCTCCAGAGTCTAGGTATTGGCCATTGATACTCCCTTCATCCCAATTTACATGCAACCGTTTGACTCGATATGAGATTTTATGTGTGTTGAATTTTTGTGGAATTTGATGAAAAAAGAATATTTTTTTTAGAGTTAGTGGGATTTATTGTACCAGTTGAGAGAATAGGTAGTGGGTATACTGTAACAAAACATGATTGATTTGATTTTTTTTAGATTAAAAGTTTGCTAAAAGAGTAAAGGTTGCATGCAAATTGGGACAATAAAAAAAATTGCATGAATTATGGGATGGAGGAATTATTATATTTCTCATGCTATGTTTTCTTCAATATTGGTGTATGGTGCATATCAATATGCAACCTTGCAAATAAACTTTTCTTTCGTGATTGATTAAAATGATGTGTCGTTTAATCTGGTTGCAGGAAGGATTTTTTGTTACATGTTGGAGGCCTAATTTGGGCAGTGGATTGGTGTCCCAGGTCAGAGTCTGTAGAGGGTAATACATATTGTGAGGTTGGTTGGCGTCTTAAAATTTCGTTTACATGTTCTGTGTATCTTCGTATATTAAATTAGAAAGAAAATTTTCCGTTTCTCGGCTGTGGCATCGATATTGTTCTTAGGAATTCCGGTTTTTCTTTTGACCTGTGTTTTGTATACCTTACCTTGAAGCACCTATTCAGAACACCAGAGGGTATTGGTATGACTCATATGCTCTTGAAATCAAGATTAAGTGCCAGTATCCTCAGAGTTATTTATTTGTGTCAACACGCTAGTTTACAATGTGCATAGTGTGTAACTGGGTTCTATGCTCATAACTCAGTCATTCTCTTCAATCGCCTTTTCAGTTTATTGCTGTTTTGTTCTATGTTCATAACTCAGTCATTCCCTTCATGATGATTGCCTTTTCAGTTTATTGCTGTTTCTGCTCATCCACCCGATTCATGTTACCACAAGATTGGTGCTCCGCTTAGTGGCAAAGGTATGGTGCAGATTTGGTGTCTGGTATGCCATAGACAGGACTTAGAAATTGACCCAGCCCGCACTAGAGCGCTGAAGCGAAAATATCAAACAAATAGTAGTGCAAAGGAGGAGGAAGCTAAACCGAAGAGACCAAGGGGAAGACCAAGAAAGAATGAAAACGTGAGTCAACCAAAGAGTTCAGAAGCAACAACGAATCCAATACCTGATGTTGGCAATGCTTGTGAATGCCAGTTTGTTGAAGCCCTTGCCATCCACCTGCCAAATTGTTCTTTAAGTGGCCTTAGTTTTGACGAGAATGTCACGCAACCCCCTATTCCAGATGAAGGATTTTCGGGTACTGGTGTAGAACCTATTGCTTCGTCGATGAAGAAAATGGATGGTGCAGCTTCCAGAGAAGCCAAACCAAAGAGACCAAGAGGAAGACCAAGAAAGAATGAAGAAGAAACTCAACTAAAAACGTCTAAGGCTACAAAGCGTCCAACACATATTGCTGGTGATGCTTGCGAAAACCAGTTTGTTGAAGCTCTCGCTGTCCAGCTGCCAAATTGTTCTTTGAGTGGCCTTAGTTCTGAAGAGAATGTCATGCAACCCCCTATTCCAGCTGAAGGATTTTCGGGTACTGGCGTAGAACCTATTGCTACATCGATGAGAAAAATGGATGGTGCAGCTTCCGGAGAAGCCAAACCAAAGATACCAAGAGGAAGACCAAGAAAGAATAAAGAAGAAACTCAACTAAAAGCATTTAATGCTACAAAGAGTCCGACACATGTTGCTGGTGATGCTTGTGAAAACCAGTTTGTTGAAGCTCTTGCTATCCAGCTGCCTTACTCTTCGTTAAATGGCCATCCTACTGAAGAAAATATGCTACACACCTCTGTTCCAAATGAAAGCTTTCCTGTCACGGATGTGGAACCTGTCACTTCATTCAAACCAAATACAATTAATGGTGTGAAGGAGGAAGAAGCTAAATCAAGAAAACCAAGAGGAAGACCAAGAAAGAATGATGAAGAAACTCAACCAAGGAAGTTGGTAGCAAAAAAGAATCAAATATATGTTGTTGGTGATGATTGTGACATTCAGGTTGTTGAAGCTCCCGCTCTTCCAGACTGCTCATCGAATAGCATTCCTGCTTCTGGGAATATCATGGAGTCTCCTGCTCCAAGTGAAGAATGTTCTGTTAATGATACTGAACCCATCATTTCTTTGTCCAAAAAGAAGCTGAAAGTTAAGGTTAGTAGTCGGAAAGGTACAAAGAATGCAATCTTGACTGGAGATGAAAGTGCTGAGCATACCGTAGTATGTCAGAAAGGAGAAGGTTTCTGCCAAAATGATAAGAAGTCAGATTGGAAATTTACAAGCGATTGCTGCTCCAAACTTTTGTTTGCCACTGATGCTTCTTTGAAGGATGCTATGATACCTAGAGTTGTTATGTGCGTGGGTCATGAAGGAAAAGTTGCATGGGATATGAAATGGAAGCCTAAAGCATCTGAATCTGGCCGTGGACAACGGATGGGGTATCTTGCTGTTGTGCTGGGAAATGGATCCATAGAAGTGTAAGTTCTCTCTTCACTCTAAAGGATATCAACTGATTGTCTCCTCTTTTTTTTGGATTTTGATAAGTTTTCTCTTTGAAAATGGGCAAAAACTTAAGAAAGGCTGGTAAAAGGTACTGTTAAAGATCATTTCTGTAATTGGCAATTCATAAGAAGCTCATAAATTGATGCTTTCTCTTTGTTTACTATTTGGTATCGTCAAAATTAATGCTTGTGTAATACCACTAGTGTTTAAGTAAAAAGTATATACTTATTACTTCTTTTTTATCATATCCAGATGGGAGATCCCTTCACTGAGGATGACAAGGGCCGTGTTTTCTTCGCAACATAAGGATGGCATTGATCCTCGCTTTTTGGAGCTGAAGCCTGTATTCAGATGCTCGAAATTGAAATGCGGAGACAGAGAGAGGTATTGTCATCTTTGCTTTGGTAATGCGCCTACCACGTGATCGCAAAAAAAGAGAAAAAAATATTGCTGGAGATACAAAAAAAATTGGCAATATATTATAGTTATAAGAGCTGGTTAAGAAATGTTTTTTGCTTTCCTTTTGTTTTATAACATCTGCAGCATGCCTCTGATCATGGAGTGGTCTGCTTCACCTCCTCATGACATCTTGTTGGCCGGCTGTCATGATGGACTGGTAAGATTTTTTACTTTTCTGGATTTGACGCTTTGCTAGTAAGCTTTCTGGATGTTTCTAGCAACCTGTGAAACATTTTGTCTAATGTTCTACATCATAGTTTCAACATTACTTCGCAGGTGGCATTGTGGAAGTTCTCCCCAACCGGCTCGTCCGAAGGTATTGTCCTTGTCACTCTTTCTCACATGGGTTATCCGATTGTGTGTTCTCCGAAAAGCAACATGTATATGTGTCATACTCTATCTAGGATTTGATATCTCAAGTTCACTATTACTCTGCTAAAATCATTTTGAATCTTTTTTCATCTACAGAAACCCAGCCTTTGCTTTGCTTCAGCGCAGATACGGTTCCCATCAGAGCACTTGCTTGGGCCCCATCTGAAGGGTAATAGATCGGCCGAGAACTAAAGTTTTGCTGTAATAGATTAGTTTTATTCCACATGCTGCTAATATGAGTTGATTTAATTGCTTATGATGCCCACATTGTCCGTCAGTCTGATAGTGATTCTGAGATCTCTTTTCCGATGTTCTTTTCTAGAGATCCTGAGAGCTCAAACGTGGTTGTGACGGCTGGACACGAGGGGCTGAAGTTTTGGGACTTGCGGTAAGCATCTATTTACACGAGGACAAGCTTCTATAATTTATTTTATTAATTGACGTAAAGAGGGAATCTATAGTCGTCAAAGGTCTACAAAACATAGGGATCACCATCTAATGTTATTATACAGGAATCCTAGATTTTTTTACTTAGCAGCATTGAACTGAGATGTATTTTTCACTAACAACGAGCAACTTATGACTTGTAGTGACCCATTCAGGCCTCTATGGGATCTTAATCCGGTACCTAGGTTTATATATAGCCTTGACTGGCTGCCAGATCCGAGGTATGCTTACACCGATCATGAAGTGTGATTTTCGAACATGACAGTTGTTTTCAAGTTCTATTTTGCTGGGCCTTTTTGCTCTTTGGTAGTTGGTACATTCCATTCCACCAACATTACACTGACTAATTAGTATGTTGGGGTTTTACTGCATGAAGGTGCTTGATAACATCCTATGATGACGGGACTCTACGGTTCCTGAGCTTAGCAAAGGCATCATGTGATGTTCCTGCTACTGGGAAACCTTTTTCTGGAACACATCAACAAGGACTCCACAGTTTATATTGCTCTCCGTTTGCTATATGGAGCGTTCATGTTTCACGGCTTACAGGTCACTGCTGAAACTGTATCTCGTTTCTGATTAGTTAGAGATTTTCTTCGTGATATCTGTCCAATTTTCTTACTCTTAACTCTTCATATGATATTGCATCGTCATTTGTTTAAGAGTAGGTCATTGATGTTTCATGCTGTGCTGATGCTTGAAGTTCTGTTTCATAAATAATTGTCACAGTTGGCCGATAACAGAACTTACATCTTGAAATTTCAGGAATGGTTGCATATTGCGGAGCTGATGGCAATGCTCTCCATTTCCAGGTAGTTGTTTACTTCTCGCATGGAAGCTTTATCCGACGTTGTTCATTGATTTCGTTTTCCCCCCCTTAATTGTTTCATTTTGAGATTTCGGTACAGTGCGAGCAGATCTTCAACCACCAGATATTTTTTGATATTATGCAACTTGTTTGCTATGGTATTGCATGATTAATCTGCTTGTTGGTTTGATTCCTTTCAGCTGACAGCTAAGGCAGTCGACAAAGATCCACATCGACACCGAGCCCCCCATTTTCTTTGCGGCTCGCTTACTGATGAAGGATCAACCATTGTTGTGAAAACTCCTTCATCTGAGGATCCTTACCCAATGAAGTCGTCAGCTAATGAGTGGTCTAATGCTCCCAGATCTGTACGTGGATATATTTACAAATCGAACCAAGTGAAGAGGATGAAAAATGAAGAGTCATTGCTGAAGTCTGACGATGGAGTTCTGGGTAAGATTCTTATCTAGTCAACTTGAAAAAACTTCATATTTTTTGAAGGAAAGCTACATATCGGCTGCACTAAAACTAATCACACATCATGATTTTTGCTCGCAGCTCTGTGCTATGATGATGAACCTGGTAGTCAAGACATTGCACCAATCTTGAACAAATGCAAAGCAGGCAGCCGAAAGGAACCCACCAACGGCCAAGCCTGTTCATTGCCAGACAAAGACACTCAAAGTAATACAGGTAAAGCCGATGGCAAAGGAAGAACAGGTGATGACGAGATTGAAGTCCTGCCATCAAAGGTCGTGGCTATGCACAGGGTGAGATGGAACTTGAACAAGGGCAGCGAGCAGTGGCTTTTGTATGGTGGTGCTGCCGGGATCTTGAGGTGCCAAGAAGTTTTTGCGCTAGACATGAGGAAAAAATTCTGATGGAACTGAGCCGTTACACCCGGTACGTAATTATACATATATCCTGATATGCCGACGTTTGGCATTATTTAGATGCAATGCTTGGTTTCTCGAGTCTCTGCTAATTTCAAACCAACCTGTTGTGCAGGAACACTCTTTAGACATATATACATCCGTATCAGCATTGCATCCCGGTCGTCATCCTCACTACTCATCATCAACTCATTGTCTCCGTATTACTGCGAACCTGGCATGGAGCGAATTCCATCAAGAAGCAATGCTTAGCGGAACACTTAGTGGATATGGGTCCAACAACGGGCAATGCTAGAAATTCAAAGACGACAGTCGACAACAAAAAAGAATGTACGAAGCACATCCTGCATCAAAAAGTCAAGAAGCAGACCGTGTAACATAGCCCATGGATTGTGTAGGTAAAATGTGTGTATCTATAGCATACTAAGCTTTATTTTTATTTCCAGATTCAAGTGTTTGCATTATTCTTACCTGTTCCTTCAAGTTCCTGTTGATGCGCTCGAGATACAGGTATTCCTTCATGGCTACGTCCTTCGTCTTTTTTTACGTTCCATCAGATTGGGTTCCATGATCGGAAAAATAGCGTGTATAAATTTAAAATGTCAGGAGTTCAAATTTAAAATGTCAGGAGTTCAAAGCTGCAACTTTATGGATTTTAGCAAGAATGTGATCAAAACAGAGGTGAGTATGTGCTTGCTTGCTCATTTTAATTCATTGTTTTCACTGGCTAGACTATGAATAGCAATTTCTTGCGGCGAGTTGATCGGAGAAAAGTCGCAATTCACCCTCAAATGTCCAAAACCTTCTGGAACTTCAGTTTTACCATGTTAGCTCCATTGCTTGGAAATTTATAAACCTAGGATTAGGGAAGCAGGAGCCAAAGCAGCCGCGGCCCTCGGGTGACAAAAACAATGTCCATGTACTGAGAAAAGCTAACATTAAGAAACAGTCATGTCAACGAATCAACTAGTTAAGCAACAAAAAAGGGAATCCCAGACTTGTTTTCGTCAAATGGTAACACAGATGTTTATACAATCTAACACACAGAAACTGAGAGAGGAGCAGCCACGCAAAGCTGCAGGACGGATTGATCTCCGAAAGATACCATCTTGAGTTTCCACCTTACTTTCTACCTCTGAAGTACATGTACACTTTCTGCAAGAACAAAAATGCAAGCATGTTAATAAAAAATGTACACTTTCTGCGAGAACAAAAATAAAGATTCAGATTAACCGAACCTTGGTTTGAATGCTATGTTTGTTAATCAAAACCTTCACTAGCTCATCTATGACTACGAACACATAACATTGACATTGTTTTAGCGCACTTCTAACGTGAGGCAACACAAAGAGCCAAAGAGACTGCATTTGGGGTTTGATATGTTTGAGGGAAAAGTCATGACATCGAATTCATCATCTCGTCACCATGAAAAAAATAAACAGGACATTTCAGATGCAGTTGAACGTAAAGTACATTCCACACAACATCAGACCATAGGCATAGAAGCAACTTGGATCATAATACTTTCAGCAAAAACAAGAAAGAGAGAACACATATAAATGTCAAGCGTACAGCAAAAAAATCTCATAACATCCAGAGTGCTGAGTGAATTAAAACTTCCAGATAAGGCAATGATTACATGCTTAAAATATATTTACCTGGAGCACCCACACGCTCAAGAGAGCTTCCAAGGTAAACAGAGCAAAGCCAACCAAGTAGAAAATCTGCCAAGCAAGAGAGCAACCAAATGAACTTAAGTGGAATCCAACTCTGATGAACAGTTTCACATAAAACAGAAGACAAGGCAACTTTATTCCAGGTACATTAGTTTAAATTAGGTAAGAATCATCAACCAAAAAAAAAAAAAAAAACAGGATGAATGACCATACAAACAAGCACGGGACACTACTGTAAAAGGAGAAATGGAAGGAGACACAAGCACAGAAATCCATCAACACAAGCAAATCGGCACATCACGTCACGTGCAAGTTAACGCTTTCGTTATGCAACTGATCAGCAATTCCTATACTTGAAGACTTCAAACGATAGCAAAAAATTCAAGGAACAGCTAACCAAGTGGATCAGATTAAGGTTTTCCTTGTAAGAGATAATAAGCAAATTTTAGGCTAAAAATACAGCTTCGCTTACAACTAGGGTTTCCATACCAAAGACGCATCATTCGTTAACCTTAGTAGGTATATCACGAAATAATAGAACACTCTTTCGAGTTTAATCATGATGGTTTCAAGTTCAATCTTGATGCTTTCCTTGATGCGAGCTTTGCCCAATGAGTTGACAGAGTCATTTAGGGTGCAACAACTCCTCATCCAAACGCAATGAAGAGAGTCACAAAATAAGCAAATCACAAGTACAAGATGGTAGATATTGGGGAACAGTATGTCTAATGGAAAGCCCCAAGCAAGAGTAATCCAACCACTTCACATCTTTCACTTTACCCTTTTTCTCATCTCTTTCTTATCTCTTATATATATATTATTTCTATATTTCCTTTTTTAGTTTGCCGATGGCAACTTCCCAACATCAACTACAGCAAAATCATCTTTCATGATAACTTGAATGCCTACATGGTGGCACAGAGTCAGAAAAGTGTGCAAGGAACTATACGTAAGTGCCATACTGTCTCTTCTTTCAAACAAGTAAAACAAATCAATAGTGATACATCCAGGATAAGCTTACCCCAACCAACACATGCTTAGAAAATCCATCAACTGCTGCCAGGATGCCTCTGGAGTCGGAAAGAGCAGAAGGCAAGATCAGAAAATCAGATCAATAGATGACGCCACAACGATTAACCAAATGGCATGAAGGTACGTATGGCAGCCAGAGACCGAGACAAAAAATGTTGTGACAACAACGAAAAGACTATCAAAAACACAAACTTTTACCCTATTTTGAGGCAGCTACATGGAAGGAACAGTATCAATCTCCACTAGCTTGTAGAATGACCTCTAGCAGGTCATGATACGTTGTGTGTGACTCTTTCACTTTCTACTGATGTGCAATACCAACTTTCAGATGATTTTATTGAGCATCTCAATTTTATGACATGTCCAAACAACCACTCAACATTTTTGCTTCTGTTACTCTCACTTCATGTATTTATTGCCCCTAACAGCTCAATACGATGTGCCGCAAACCATCACTAAACCAATAGTGTCCCATGTAAGTGCCACATGGAACCAAAATACTTAAGGGAATCGCTACAAGAAAGATTTCCATGTTGCTTTGATCCCTCTCATTGAAAGCATACTGCAGATATACCATCACAACTCTACCGAGCCTTAGACAGTCAAGACCATATTAAAGATTCCCTTCAAACTTCGGATTTTGCATTCACAATTTTTTTTTTGTTTTTTTGTTTTGTATCATCGATTGGAAAATTATCATAACTACCCCCGAGAAGAAGATTACATAAGGCAGAAGAACAAATATCATTCTTCGGCAAATACAACATAACCCTTGTACTTTACAAAAATGTCAAAGAAAAATCACTCTCCACTTTTGCTTGAAAAAGAAAAAAGGAAAAAGAAAAGATAAAGCTCATTGGCAGAGATGACAGTAATTAAAATGGCTCCACAAAGGAAGATTTTTCTTTGCTCTATTGCTCCCATGTAATGAGTACAAATACAGTCCCCAGTAGCTGCAACCCATTTTTCCAGGCATTATCAGAATTAGCGTGTGTGTGCAAAGTTATTACAGCTAAATTATCTGTTCCAGCAGCTAGCAACCCTGACAAGGAAGCCTTTCAAACAACTACGCGCATATCAGCTCTAGATAAATTAAACTATAACAATGAGGCAGGACATGACCGACATGACACAACCCTATAGTATCTTGTGTAGTTGTGTTTCAAAACAAAGGATGTGAAACTTACGCCAAGGAGTTCCCGTGGAACACAACAGGAGGAGCTATAGCAGCAAATATACAGAAAATGATGTGGAGCTGCACATATAGATGTCATTAAGACCGGAAGTTTTGTAATGAATATTCTATCACCAAACATGGAAAAGAATGTTCATAAGAGATAGAACTCACGGCATATGCCATAAAAAACCAACCAAACTTCAAAGCACTATCAGTCCTGCAATTGGAAACAGTTTAAACCTGTTAAACACCGTCCAATAACCACCTTGTAAACAGTAAAACAGAGATACATCTAGTCTGGTGAATTACAAGATACTCGCAACTACAGGAAACAAACCGGTGCAGACAATATAAGGTGCAAAACAGATACCTCTTACTGTTTAACAAGTTTTACAACAGCTAATAATGGCAGGCACGTTGACATGCAGGTCCAAGAGCACAAAGAATTTTGGTATCAAAATGTTGATGCCAAAAACAGGGAATTTAAGACTGTACCGCTGTACACAAATGAGCAGAATATTACTTTGTATGATATTAACCCTATGGCTGACATGAATGTTAGTATCAGTAAAATCGATTGTGCTTCATTCCAGAAGGCAGCAAACACTGCAGAATAAAAGATAATGCACAGAAAGGGGCAACTGGATGCCAAATTACAAAAAGTACACTGCAGATGAATCCTCATTATGGTATGACACGCTTTGTTTTTTACTTTAAAAAAGCCCAATTTCCATTGGACAAAATTCTCTCTCCTCCCTCCCTCCCCAATGCCTCCCCCTCCCCTCCACTCTCCAAACTAACAATTAGAGTATGTAAGACCTAGAAAACCAATAACACAGTCATGACTCATAACTAAACCAATAAGATTATGACTGCCTGTAAACTATAACTACACATTATTTCTCGATATGAATAGAATCAAGGTTTTCCAAATCGGAATCGGAATCAGAACCGGAATCAGATTATCAACAACCATTTCAGTTTACCGGTTCAGAACTGGACCCAATCAGACCGGTTTAGGCCAAACTAAATCTGTTCGATTTATAAGAAAAAATAAGCATTAATTTATTTCAGAAGAATCAATAATTGAGGATCTTGATTGGAGTAGTGAATAGATTGTTAATGGTGGAGGCACTGATTTGATTGATGAACTTCCTCTAAGCATTGTTGATACAACAATTGGAGCATCTACTGCACCTGAGGGTCGGAATTTTCTGAGGAAAACTTATGCATTGACATATTCAAATGTTTAATCACGTCATTGTGGTAGAAAGGGAGATGGTATCTTAGAGCTAGAGTTGGATAATGATGCAGAAGAAGAGGGGAGAATAACATGGATGATGACGAAGATATGGATAATAAATTTGGCCGGAGCCAAAGGGATGATATCATATCATCACCTCCTTAAACAAATTCATCTTTCATCGATGACTTTGAATAAAAGATCATGGATAAAGATTCCTTTTTGTTTATGTTTTGATTCATCTTTCTAGAACTTTTCTTTTAAGATATTTATGATTTGATCTAATGGACAATATTCCTATGTTTTTGTTGACTTAATATATATATATATATATCGACTTATCGACTAGTCATCACTAATCCGTCGACTTGTTGTCTAGTCCATAAATCTCTCCGGCATTGATTTGCCTTGTGACTACATCATGACACTATCATCGAAAAATCAATAAAAGAAGAGCAACGAGCGCCTTCATATCTCAATCATCTTGAATGCGGGTGCAAAAATGGTGAAAAAAGCATATTTTATGGTATACAAAGTGAACCCGTCAAATCAAATGTGAATCAAATGGTTCACGACATGTATAGACTGAACCGGTACTTGAACCGGGCGGTTTAACCGATTCAAGATCGATTTTTCTAAACCGACATAACCCATGAATCGGAACCGATTTCCTCAAAACTGGTCCAGTTCATCCCTTAACCAGCCGGTTCAGTTCGGTACAACAAACCATGGATAGAATCACACTATGTTTCAACTAAGGGAAAATTGCATATAATCCCACTGAACTATGGGTCGAGAGCACTTAATCCCCTCAAACTTATGAAATGTGCACTTAACCACGCTCCGTTTCTACAACCGTTAAATATTCCGTCATGTTTATCCCAAAAACAACCAGGAACTGTGTTTGATCAAAATTTCTTCAAAATTAATTCCTATTTGAACAAAAATTCAAACTCCTAATCCCCAAATTTCTCTTTTTGAAATCCAAATTCGACACAAATCAATCACCCAAATGGCCCAAAATTGAACACCCAAAACCGAAATGTCAATCATCCGCATCGAATAATTATATTATTGTCTCATAACTCGTTTTTGCATATCGTCATCTTCATTGTCATCCTCGTCTCCATTCTCAAAATTCATCTATCCTCGTAGTCATCATCAATGGCATCCATTGTCACCATGGCGTACTCCGAGTGTATCTCAATTATATAATGGGGTAAATCAAAGAAATCCTATTGAATTTCCTCGTGTTCCTCATTGTTGTAAAGCATCGACACTCATTTTCAATGCTGTTTTATGTGGATTCGAACCAGATTCTTGAATACCTATATGAATTTCTCTACTTTTCTCCCTTTGTGATTCATGTGCAGCTAGTTAGGTTTGATATTGATTGAGTATACAGGTTGATTGTGTGATGCCTATGTCGGTTTGGGTTAATTTTGTTGGGTTTGGGGTTCCAACCATGAACGATGAAAGAAGAGAGAAAAGGGTGAGATCTTTGATTTTATTTTTTTAATTATTTGTGGTTAATAATTAACGGAGTTAAAGTGTTTCATTGACGGAACAGGGTTAAGTGCACATTTTATAAGTTTGAGGGGGTTAAGTGCTCCCAGCCCATAGTTCAGTCGGGTTATATGCAATTTTCCCCTCAGCTAATTGAAGGCTACATGAGTTTGAATTTCTGAAGTACAGAAAGCAGTCCAGGATTTTGTATCAGTTACTTTGAGATTGACCATTTCATTTGGTTTCCTGAGCCTAGATTAAGCATGCAACAACATTCAGCAAACCACTGTTTAACAACTTGGGAATCCAGTTAATGCCTCGTCCAATCGGACCGATGAAAATACATATATCAGAAGAGCTAAGAATCTTAGAACTAAATTCAGCAATACATATTCTGGATAGGTCTGACCCAACTAGAATCCAGATTTTAGATGGTTTGAAGGAAAGAAAATACTGCCATTCATAGTCCAGCTCAAATCTAAGCATAAACCTAACTATCTGAGCTAGTGTTATGGTGCTCAGGAAACAGTACAGTTGGCTAATAAAGAGCGATATCAAAAATAACCCTGTGTCTGGATTGTCATGATTGAATTGTAGTTGAAACCATTTAACTAGTTGGTCTATACTTCTCAGCCATGTAATTCCAGTGACTGACTACTTCGATTAAAGTTGCAACAAGATATATTAGCTTATATATATTCATAAGCATGTCCTCAGGCTAAAATTGGTCCAAAGAATATACATACACATGAGATCCCAGATGCAAAACAACATGGGGGGTGTTGAGACTTGCACTAGGAAAGAGAGGGGGAAGAGGAAGAGCATATGAACAAATACCTCATCCCACGATAGAGGGGCCTGTACCAGAGCAAATAAGACAGCGGGCATCCAAGGATCACATAGATCACAGCAAGGAAAAATATTTTGACACCTACAATGTGGAACTTCTATAAGGACATTGCTCTATTTTCATATTTCTCAACCACAAACATAGGGAAGGACAGTTACCTCCTCCTCTAATCCAACAAACAGTTACTGCTACAAGATTGTATACAAGGCAAAGAACTATGCCTGCAAGGAAGCGAAATATATTACAAAGAGGTCACAGATATGTTAAAGATTTCCTTCTATTATATGGTTCTATAGTAGTAATAATATTTGGACCACAAAAGACCGATATAAAGCTTGCTCCTGACTCCTTCAACATCTTATGTAGTTAATAAATGCATATATTCATTTACGTAGGATATCCTGTCTCGAACACGACAAGCAACTAGCTGGAGCTTTCTCCCCTCGAGTACCTCTTCAAAAATCGGAACACTCAGAAAAGGGACCTCGCGAGAGTATCGAGGAGTGAGTTTGCAGAGCACAACCTGAGCTATTGCCTTTGGCTAATATATTCACCACTACATACCTTTTTTTTTTTCCTTTTTTGCCAATTGGGGTGGTTGCTATTAGTAGTAAACTCATAGTAAGGGCCACATGATTCTTCATCTAATACCAACCACCCCAATTGGCAAAAGAAAAAAAAAAAAAAGGCTTACTACGATTTCAGAAACATTATATTTTGAAAGATGAACACCATATGAAAAGGCATAGCCATGCTTTCTCAGTTTTGAAAATCGTAAAAAGAACATTGAATAATTCATTTCCGTTGATTTTCAGCAAGCATCCAGTTGTAACATTTGGAGGAAGGGCCACAGGATCATGTAGATGAAGTTGGAGAGGGTGTGTGTGTTTGGTGGTTTTTTTTTTTTTTTTTTTGGGGGGGTGGGGGTTGGTGTTTGGTAATAGAGAGAGCTGTTTAACAGGATCCTGGGCAGCAACATATGTTATAGAAGTCATTGTTCTAACTATCCTATTCATGGTAGTGTCCATGGTATTTCTTCTGTTATTAAAAATTATAGGACTAAGACCAAGCAGATTTGTATGCACAATGTGGCTTGTACGTTATATTTAGTCGGATACAAAACAACCATAATGCAATTGATAGAAATATCCACCCAAGAGAACATGCATACAGCATTAGAGTCTCTTAAGGACAAACACTAGAAGTTGTTTGACAAACGGAAAACAGGAGGGCATCCACCTGTTAAGAAATGTCTATTACAAACATATACACTCAAGACATTTCTGCAGACTGACACCATCTTTTATTTCTTTTTCATCCTTGATGACAAGTAAAGAGTTTGTGTCACATCTTGCTAAGCCATAACTAGGAATTTACTCATCATTCCATGAAGCAAAGCAGAGAAACAAGCATCCACGAAGGCGATCAAGGCTGGAACTTAAAATTCGCAGAAATCATAAAAGATGCTGTCGAAAATCATATAGGGAATTATGAAATCCATACCTAACCAACTTGCAAATGCCAAATACTGTAGCCTTTGTGCATGAACTGGTATCTCATTTGCAATATCATGATGTATAATAGGGAAGAAGGGTGGCCAGTTCCTATCATCATTAGGGATGGCCGCTGAATAGCATCATCAACCCACATGAAATGAGGAAATTTATTAGCCAACATGAAGCGCTGAAATATATCAAAAAAAGGCAAGGTTCAAAAGTAAAAGGGATCAGAAAAAATATGTTTCAAACAAAGGCATATGTGCTTGCCTCTGCCAACAACGTCCTCTCTGCGCTTTATATCCTACAGCATTTAAGTGAAAGAGACGATGTAATGCACAGATGTGTTTAACAAAACCAACATAAAATTGCTTGTGCAGTAAATATTACTCTAATAAACAATTATACTTGGGTAGCTTTGCAGTTAAACACAAATCGGCATTTTGCAAATGAAGAAACTGTGAGAACTAAAATTAAAAAACCAACCAATTCTCTTCTTTTGAGATCGGCTTCCCAAGATGCTAGTTCTCTCTCTCTTTTGCTGGAATCCTGCAATTGATTTTTCATAACTCAGCATACCTAGATTTAATAAGGCAGACAGCACAGGCAAGAAAAAGTTAGACCCATTACATTCATCGAATCCAAGGGAATGTCCACAGTGGCGTCACTTTTCTGACTGAAACCGAAATTGGGAAGGCGGAACTTTGAGCCAGCATTAGCCGATCCATTCTGAAAAGATAACACAACAAATAATTAAAATGGGAGATACTTGAGTCATTGTAAGATGTAAATGTTAGTATGGGTCTTCTATCATCAGCATGAGCTTTTGATAGAGCAAGTTAAAACACGATATCACAGCGAGTCGTGACATGTGATCATACATTCAAATTCTCCGACTCTGATTTCTTATGTGTGTGGTGTTCTCGTCATACTTGCCTTATGAGAGACCATCACATTGTCCAAACCTTATGCCATTATGGGCTTTCATGTGAAGGAGAGTGTTTAAATACAAATGTCATCGTGAGCCTTCTATCATCAACTTGACATTCTGTTCGAGTCAGTTTCAAAAGAGTCATAATATACCAATGAGCTTATAAGTAAATTGAACAATGTTACATAAACACATTCACTAACAATGATTTGGCAGTATCATAAATTTATCATGGCAGAGTATACACTCACAGAAACTGACCCTCCTTTTCCTTTCTTTTGATCTACATTCGACAATAGAGAATTTTCATTATTTTTCAAGTAGTGGCATAACACTTCAGTTATATAGTATATACTCACTTTTATTAACGACACCGCAAAAATCACTCATCTAAAATTTAATATAGACCTTCCTTAGATACCTTAGTTTTGATACTACTGTCTTCTATTTCAGCAAAACCGCCAGGCAGATGAAGACTAGAAGTAGTTCTAGAGAGAAATACTGCCACTAGGCCCCCCTATTGTTTAAAGGGAAAAAGGAGGTTGCTGCAGCAGCAGCCGCCAAATACCTGTTGCAACATCTCCATCACATATTAGTTTTAAAAAAAGCTTTTCAATTTTTTCCCTTAAATCAATTTTTTGATTTTTTGAAGATGTGAGATGGAGTTGGTTGTTGCTGCAGTTAATTGACAGAAGCCACATCATCCCCTTGTGCAAATTTGCTATTAGATACCACCCGAACTCTTAAGTATCTAAATATCAACCAAAACATAATTGAATTTACAACACAGGTCATTCCTAAAATTGAACCATTCAAATACAAAAAGACAAAAACCACCCCGGATGACTTGTCGACGTCAAAGCTCACCACAAATCAAATGAATTTGCACAGTGGGTTCGAGAAAAATATGGTTCAAATTCACTTTAAATCCACCAACATGCCACAAATTCACAAACCTTTTTTCTAGAATTTTGTAGGATCTTGTAGGTTCCATTACTTAGATTCCTTATAAGAGCATGTCCTTATGGGAACAAAGCGGTTAGAACACTTCTTTTTTAAATAACAAGACTTAGAAGTGTCTTCACAAGAAGCAGCAGCCTATTTTTGGGAAGTATAGTTTATCTTGATTTGTTTCCTTGGCAGTCACATGTTTGTTATGTACTCCATGATCTTTTTTTATCTTATTATAAGCACTCAAAATCTATAGCTGTATTGCAGTAATGAATAGTTATGGGTGTGTTATCATGATTATATTAGGATGAGGACAAACTGTTGCTGTGAAGAAACATTTGCTAATTAAGTTAAGTATTTGTATTGTCTTCAGAACTTACATTTGTGGAAAGTCTTATTTAGCTTTTTTAGGAGGCCATGATTGATGAAGGATTATATTTCTTCAATTAACCTATCAGAACTCCTATGCTTCAATTTAACTTTGCTTCTTTCAGATTATATGTTCCGCTAATCATTGGCTATATATGTCAATTTTTCTAGGTTCTTCCCAGCTTCAGATTTTCCAATTCCTTCTGTGTTCTTTTCCCAGCTATCATCCCCAATGTTTTCATCCACTAGTTCACTAAATACGTACGGTACAGGCCCAAATGAGCTAGATGACAAGCAACTCCTTTATGATACAATCATCCTTCATTACTTTTATTCAGCTACACCCCACTGATGGCTCAAGTTTGTTATGGTGATGAGCAATGAATTCACAACATGCAGGATCAAGTCCTGTCATTAACCCTATATCTATCTCTTTCTCTTGCACCAAGACATATAAAATTGAGCTTACCTCAATCGATTCAGTTCGTAACCACTAATCAACTTGTTTCACGCCCATTCGAAGCCCTAATGCATTGGATTTGCACCAAGATTCGTACTGTTCCCATCAACATCTACATTGGTATAACCGTATTTAACCACGGTCACGAACTGATGTAACCTCGAGATTGGAAATTGTGATCCATCATTAAAAAAAATGGACCATCCCTCCACACCCCAAATCCTCATCATTTCACTCGATATTGAAACATAGGCCTTCTAACCAGTAAACCTAATTGAGAAAACATAACCGAATCCGCCAACAAATAATCCATCAGTCGATTAAATGTCCGAAAAGGTACTCAAATTTAAACCCTAAATCAGCATTAAAAGCAAAATATTAAAGATACAAAAAGGCAAATCATTATGAAATTGAATTGGGCAAAAAAGGAGAGTGATTATAGGGAGGGAGAAAGAGGGAGAATTACAGAGAAAGGGTTGACGTTTTCTTCATCGAATGGGTTCGCATCGTCTCGTCGATTCATGGCTTCTGCTCTGCTCAATTTTCGGTGGTTCGATGATTTGCGAAGAGTGTTGTTTGGATCGGTGAAAATAAAATGAACCCTGGAAAATAGGGAAAGTGATGAAATACGGCAAATATCGACATCACTGGAAAAGGTTACTACTTGTTACTTATTCAGTTTGATTTTTTTATCATAATTTTTACATGTTTTGAATTTGTTGTTTTTATCAAACATGAACAAAGGATTAGTAATACTCCAAAAAAGAAAACAAAGGATTAGTAAAATGTTTTGTAACAATGTAAAAGTATTTCGAATTTTGTTTTAAAAAAAGTTTCCCAAATATACATGTGAGCTCAAACAAATAAAAAAAATTAATATAATGAATATTTTTATTATATATTTGTTTGTCTCATAATAAATATTAATATTTGATTTTTTTAAATATTTTATAATGATTATAATATTATTTTGTTGAAAAAAATTATTTTAAAAATATAAAATCAATCAGACTCAATTACAATACATTTGTCAATCAACTTATTATATTTATTATAAAATAAAAAAAATATAATGATTGCTATATTTTCTTAATACTTAATATCTATTACTAAGTCAAACCTATCCTTGCCAATAGTAAAATCCCTTAATCCTCAAAAAGCTCCTCATCACACCCTCCCTGATCACCCCACCTTCTCAAGCACCCTCATGTCCCATGTCTGATTTTTTCACGAAATATCAATAATATTGATGCAATTAATATTAAATATTATATAAAATTTATTTAAATAAATAATATATATACATGATAATAAATAATAAAAATAAATAATGAATTTGTGATCTTTCATCATAATTTATTTTAATATTATATCAAAAAATTCATTTCATCAAAAATTCGAATCCATCATATAATCCACCGATGTGTAGAATAACAACTCCCTCCATACCCTTCCCTCCCATCCCATCCCATCCCATCCCTCGCTTCCTTCACCGCTCTCGTCGCAATCCCTTCCCTCAATGACTCTCCTTAACTACTCCGAGGCCTATTCGGGGGTGATGATTACCAGTCCGATGCATGTGCTGCTGTCGATGCAGATTGCGCGGAAGTAGGGATGTGGGAGGGCAACGGTGAGGATTTAGTGTAGGGAATGGGAGATGGTGAGAAGGGGGGAGAAGTGGGTGTGTTAGGTGGAGTGTGGGGTTGGGAACCAATTGAGGAGGTCGGCGGCGTCGGAGAGTGTGCAGTTGCGATGATGCAGAAACGGATGGACAGATTCTGTAGTTCAGCATCGCCCTACGCAATGGCAGCATTCCATCTACCCAGTTGTAAAAATGGATTCAGTCCATACTTGTTGAAGCAATCTAACCACCCGTGAAGCGACATCGAAACGCATCCAGAAAACCCATACCGCAGTCTCCAGAACTAGTTGCATTAGTCGCTGGGCTACCCTCGCCTGTCGGTGGCGTAACTTAGAGCGAAATCCGAGGACACCATCAGTTTCTACAGTATCATTACAAGGCTGAACAGAACATCGAAGGCAACAAAAGAAAACATCTTCACCCCAGCCTTACAACAAATACTGTAAAAAGTTGTCTAAAGAGTAACAAACCAATCTCATCTCTGTCTCAAACCACCAACGATAGGCTCAAATCAAAAAATGCAGAGATTATATGCACAAACAGATCTGTTATTGAGGGGGATAATGGAAGAACGATTTGATCAAGCAAAGGTTAAGCACAAGATTCATCAGACAAAACCTATCTGACAAAGAAAAGAGTTTAAAGCTTACACCAGGAGGCTCTGCCCAAGTGCATGCCTCAACCATTTCAAGGTATCTAGAACATATCAAAGCAATGGTCACTAAACTTTCCACAACATTATCGTAGAACGACAAACTTGTTGGTGCCATGTCTAGCCCAATGAAGCCTCAAGTCCACTGGACGTGAAAGATCATAACCTTCAGCAGCAAGCCTCTGCAGAAGCTTCTCATAAGCACCACGGCTCATTTTCCTACCAGGCACGCGATTCCCAGGTCTAGAGGTACTCATCGGGAGGGGGTAGTGTGATATGCTGGTTGTGCAGCATGATGATTGCCATCTACCCGCGCCCCATCTGTAGCACTGGCGTGGAACACCTGTACATGTACAAACAGGTGGCGGCACCCCCGAGAGGTCTATATCGGTACTATATACGACTGTGTTTGGGTTCCGGCGCTCGCGATAAGCAACAGGTTCAGATGTTACTTTCTTCTTGGGTTTCTTATCCTTCTTCATCCGCTTGTGCTTGGATGCCACAGCAACCAACTCATCTGATGCTTCCTCAGAGGACTTCTTGTTCTCCTTGCGAGAGGTATGTGCAGGATAACTTTCCAAGTCAGTATAATTCATGGCCTCATTCACGAGGCCAGCATATTGGAAAGGAAAAGTTGTGAACCCTAATGCAGGTCTGATTTCTGTAGCTTGAAAAGGAGATTCTGAAGTTCTTGCAGAAGACAGGAAGTTCTCTGGATAAAACCAAGTGAATGGTGCAGGAGTCTCTCTGTTTGCTTCAGACATCATCCAATCTGTTGTACGAAATGTGCCCATCCTTAGACTAGTTATCTGTTGCAAGCTACAGAGCTCAAATTGAGCGTGTGACTGTGTTGTAGTCGATGCCTCAGAGGATCTCCAAGCATCAAGAGAATGAGGAAAATATGAATCTCAAGTACTGAAATATCAAGAATGAATGACGAAATAGAGCTCCAGAAGATTAAAGCTGACCACAACTGAACCGTTTATGAGTAGCATACATGAAATGACAGCTTATAAACATACATGCTCAGCCATCAAAATACAGCCATATGATTCCAAAATCTCAAACTGAGGGGAAGTACTCAATTTTCTAAGCCATCATATAAGCTCCAGAAACACTTCTAAAAAAATCTTGAAAGATAGAAATCACAAAGACCGTCCCAAAGGTACCAGATTGACAGTTGAAAATATTGACGGGTAGAAACCCGAATGGATATAATATAAATATGACCAAGCATGGCACAATAGTGTCTCATGCATATGAGCAGCACCAAAAAGGTAAAAAAGAACACACCAAAAGCTATGCAAAGTTTACAGAGAAAGATGAAACGAAAGCCATAGACTTTTATTGTTTCTCAGGAGATGAACAAAAACAACAGCCTTCCAAAAGCATGCAACAACCTAAGAGACCAAAAACCCAAACGGTAAACCCATCAATCAACATCATAATGATTAACACTCTGGGGCCACCGTCTATGTGAGCACAATTGTCCATTGCAGAGATCTGAATCGCTCAACCTAAAGCTCGAACACAATTGTCAGGACCCAATACTCTACTAATTTCCTCAAGCTTGACCATGTTTTACAATCACATTTAGTTAACAGGCAAATCCAATAACTTCATTTGGCTTTCCTCATCTATATTCATTTGTTGGGTATCAGAGAATCATTACATAAATAGCATATGTATCTTCTAACTTCATTTTATGTTACCATAAATGGCACATGAGATCCCGGATTACATCTCATAACTATGAATTCACAAGATATCTAACTGGTCAAATATATTTTATACATAGACTAGTTGTAATGCTGACAATATCCACATTTCACATCCCTCATAATACACTGCAAATGCTTTAAGCTCTGGCATTTGCTGCCCTAAATCTAACACAAACCGGGCTAGCGTAAACGCTACCAACTCGCCTTAGAAACGAATTCAAGCTCATTTATTAAACCAAATCCAGCCACAACTTCATCAAAACCAATCGAAACTGCGAACCAAAACAGATCCATCTTCATTTCCCAGTCTCAATCAAACACTTCCACCAAACACACATTCCCATCACAAACCACAATTTATCCCCCAAAACCAAACAGATCCAAACCCCAAAACGTAAATTGACAATCCAAATTTCAACATCACATAACGTAAATACAAATCCAAGCCATTAAAGCAACACAGACACGACAATCAAACCGTTGACCCCATCATTATCCATCAGAATCCAGAAACCAAGATCGAGTGTGGAGGAGAAAATGAGACGGGAACGGAGTCGGAGAGGGAGCGAGGGACTCACACAATGGAGCAGCGATGCAGGGGAGGATCGAGCGGGTGAAGAAGCGAGGTTTGCCGTTTGATGGGTTACACGATGCGGGAAGCGGTGGCGGCGCCGCGGCGGATGAGGCGGAGAGTGTGGGGCATGGCAGAGACCCTGATATGGGCGACCTGGCGGGGATAAAGTTAACACATAATTTAGAAATTTTTTATTTAAAAT
>LIEC01006551.1:0-63763 GCA_001925005.1 Drosera capensis
CCCCTCCTCCTCCTCCTCTAGTTCTAGATCCGCCACTGTCTCTATGGATGGACTATCGTTATTTTTTAAAAAGGGATTGTTCTATGATTATGCGTTAATATTCATTGCGTTGTAACTTTGGTATAGCAAGTTTGATGGTTGATTGATGTCCTCCATTAGAGCAAGATGCTTATCGCGATAGAGAGACCTTTGATGACATATGTGCTTACTTGGACACCGTCAAGTTGAACTATTCCCGAATCTTCATATTGATCATCATGAGATGTAGTTGAAGAACAAAGGTCTATATTAGATGAAACAAAGAATGTCAAAGGGATATTCATTATGCTTTAATCATTTCAAGTGTAGTTGACATGATAAGAATGCATTTCAAAGTCAAATGATAGAATAATAACTCCATTAACTTGTTGTCCTTCAAAATTAAACACACAAAAAAGAATATGGTTTGACCATGTCAAAGGCAGGAGACAGGTCCTTCATCCTTGACCGGTTCAAAACTGAAAGAGAGATCTTTGCATTGCCTGCTCGAACTCTGCTGTCTTGCTCTTTTCCTGCATTGAAGTCTTCTTTGCGTGGTAGCATCAACATGCAACGGAATACATACATGGGAGTATGATTCAGTAGAGAGTTCAATATCCAAGCTGTCATCGAAAATCATGTATTTACAAACTGATTTCATAATCTCGTATTTAATTCGAAAACCCATTGCAAATAAATGACAATATTGTAGTTATTGTAATTTCTTTCCATGGCATGCTGTGTTGGGAGGGACACTATTGGGCAAATTACGAGGCTATTGAAATAATTACATAGAATAAACTATTTTTGTGTTTACAGTGATCAAACAAGAATACAACACATAATCGTCGATGTATCAGAAAAGAGGCAACATCGACCGTGGGCATGGTCTGTCCATGTGGGAAAACAGATTGGATCAAGCTCTGTCCACTCAGGTCTCACATGGGTTGACCTTTGCATTACTCCCGAATTAAGTTTTGGAACTTCAAAAGTGGGGTCAACTCCCTCTCTTCTGCCCATTTCTTTTCTTTTTTTCACAAAACCTTTTGAATATTTTTCACTGATTGCTTGTTTGATGTGGTCTTTCCGTCTTTGAATGTGATCTATAGACCAATTGTTTGTTTGATGTGGTCTTCCTATCAGGCATGACCACTCCTAACCCAACCGGAATCTAACCGTTTGAAACCCCAATCGAACCGTTTAAAATCAAAATCCAACCATCATATAAGATTTCAGTTTCGATTTCTAAAATTAAAAATCGAAATCGAAACCGTCTTCCATTTCAGTTTCGAACCATTTTATAGGGTTCATGTTTTGATTCTTTTTATATTTACTTCAATGGTTTAGGGTTGGTTCATAAAAGGTTTATATTTTTCTTATAAAAAGAAGACTAAATAGTCCAACGCTTTCGGTTTGGCCCAACATATATTCTGATTTTCATACAATTTATGAAACCACAACAAGAACCGAATCACCAAATAACGATTCGTTTATGTGTAATTTTTCATAATTTATTGAGTACATGTAAACTCTTAATAAAAATATAATCCCCATTCCCAGCAAGCTAATGAAAATTATCAATCGAAAAATCTTTCATATCATCATCGTGTATAACCTATGTAGACTTAGAGAGAATTGGACGATTTGATATTTAAGATGGTTTGCTTGGATCTTTATACTTTTGAATTCAAGTTTAATATTATAAATTTATTTCATCAAAGCTTTGAAATATATAAAGCAATTTAATTAACAACTTTTAGAAAAACAAAAGTGTATCAAACCGTATCAAAACTAGAACGGAATCAAGTTGAACCGAAATCGAATCAGAATCAAAAACGAAACCGAAACCAAAACCAAAACCAAAACCAAAATTGGAATCAAATCGGAACCGTCGGTATGGAATCGAAACCGAAATCGCCGGTTAAGATTTTTCTTTGGGTTCCCTTGTTTTTCAAAATCGAAATTGGAATCGGTTCACCAGATCGAAACCTACGGTTGCAGAACCTATTTTGTGACCAATTCGTGACCTTTATGTGGGAGTACATCATTTCGTCCAGGTATATATTCAATTTGATAGATATATTTAGAGTTCTACTAGTTTGTGAATGTAATTATGTATGGAATAAACATAAATGGGTTTAAATAATTTGAGTTTGTTAAAAGATACTCTCTCTGTCTTAAATGTTTTGCACCATTTTGCATAGCCGGTCTTTTTCAAATTATTGTTATATTTTTATATTTGCAAAATATTATGTGCTATGAATTAAAGTAGATAAAGTGAGAAATATTGTTTGGTTGAGAATTAGAATTGAAACAAAAAATAAATAAATTTAAATTTACGAATATAAAATAATTGTTGTAAAAATTATGGAATAGAAAGAGTGTATTTTATAAAAATATATTGAGTTTTTTCAACTTTATAAGATATTTATTGTACTCTGGAAACAACAAGTATTAGTATTTTGCTGGATCAAAAATAAATCCGATAAATAATTCAAAAATAAAAATAAATAATCAAATCTAAAATATTAGATAAAATTACTAGTCCTTACCCTTTTGTTTATTAAATAATATAGATATCATGATAATGTTCTGGACAATTTCCCTATAATGCACGAAGGATTTGTGTCCGCAAATTTTCCTTCAACTTGTAGTCGTAGAGTTCCACATTGATGAAAAAGTTTTTCCAATAATTACATCATGCTGATGTTAACATTACGTAACATGCAAACGCATACTCACGTACACGAAACATATTAAAAATCAGCATATATTTAATTCGATCAAACATGCATTCATAAGATCAGCAAATACCCCTATATAAAGTTGAGCACCGTCTCTTGAATTCGCATCCGTCCTTTTTTTATTTTCATATAAAGTGACTGTTAAACACTTTTTAAAACAGAAAGTGAAAATGCACTATTATTATTCTTCGAAAATTGACCGTCTCCTCCTGGTACGTGGTGGTCACGTGCCACTCACCGGACTACGTCATAGAGGTCCCCGGCCCAAGTAAAGAGCGATTTATAAGGGCCGTGGGCCCAATTGAGCAGCCCAAGTACTATCGGGCTTTTGTCACGTACAAGGCTCTTGGCAGTATTCGCCTCTCCTGGTGGGCCCCACAGACGGGGAAAGTCTACACGTGGTCCTAGTTGGGCTGTGAGGTGCACATGTGTGGGCCAGAGATGATGGGATGTTGGGCTCGGTAAAAGTGGGCCTGGGCCTTTTAGAGATCAAAAGTTGTATCTTGGACCTATTCACTTTCTTCTTCTTCTTCTTTTTCTCCTTTTTTTTTCTTGAAAATATATTTTTGAGTTCATAACTATTTTAGTTAAAAGTCTCGAAATTACATTTGTCGAAGATTGTTATTCGACTCTTTTCAATTTGTCACTGTATATTGTGATTTGCACCTTGACCACAAAGATAGAGAAAAAATGTACGACAACCATAGAAAACCCGCCAATTTGAGCTGGGAAAAAGAACATAAGTTGAACACTGATAGAATGATTTAAGGCATCTACTGTTGGGATGTCGGTTTGGTGTTATTATTTCACATGCAGTCTACATATAGTTACAATGAAAGGGTCAACATCTAAGATACATTCTGTAGAGTGAAGTGTTTATATACATACATAGTATATTACTCCTTATAAGTTAAGTGATGGCAATAGTATATACTCTAAATGAGATGCACAAGGAGTGTTGGGTGGTAACACTATATATCGTATTCTAGGAATTGATTAAGCTCTCACATCATATCGGAGTTTCTTCTCATCTACACTAGTTACGTAACGAGTGACACACATTCCTCATGTAATATGTGATGTTTAATGTATATGGATGGGCTTTCAGCATCCAGATCTGACCCAATTAATAAATGACTAAATGAGAATATCTAATATTGTGAAAGAACAAATTGCGACATACATTGTCAACCCTTTTTCTTTGAAAAAGTCTCCAGGTGTCATGTTGTGAAGAAAATAATGCGTAAACATTGTTGGTCCACTTGAATTTATTACTGACAACTAAGAATATTGCTCAACTATTATAAAAAAAGAAAAAAAGGAATATTGCTCAACTGATAAATACAAGGACTATTTGTATTTATTATAGGGATTGATAAAATCAAGACCACATTTTATGCATCCAAAACAATGTGTGAGAGAAGGGCTTTTTGGTCCCAAAAAAATTATTGAGAGTATATTGTCTTGGATAAATCAATAGTGATCTTGGCAATAACAATTCTCTTTATTTTCACAATAAACTTGTACTTTTCAAGGATGATATTTTCCAAATCCTATCCATTTTTAACCTATGATTCATATTTTATCCCTGTGGTTTTGTATTTTTTGAAATAGATAATAGAGGCTCGAACAAATATTATTAATTAATAAACCCTCAAGCTAAAATTCTTTTGCACATTTGTTGTCACTTACCATTCATAGAAATTTATCAAGTTTCTCGATGGATCAATACTAGACAACAAGATAATTGTTAAGATATAAACATTATTGTCGATTTTTTTTTATTAATATAAGCTTTTGATAAAAACGATTTCCTGATGTCATGCTGATCTTAATTAGAACCGTTGTGACATAGTGCTCAAATGAGATCTTGAATTTATATTGTATCATTACTCCATCGTACGGCTAAAAGCTCCACGAAATATAGCTTTCATGTCTCCATCGATGATCAAATTATTGGCTGGGTAAGCTCATTGACCTATCAAAGTTAAACTGGTGCAGGTTTCTTGTGAAGTTGAATCATGTACGTATATGCATGTTCTTGAGCTAGCTTAGCGCATGACCAAGTCAATGTTATGGACTTAATCGGACTCTTGTTGGATATCATGATATCTATGAAGCAGAATGTCAACCCACGAAGTAGTAATTAATTTGACTACCAAGCTCTTCACTTATAAATGTAGCTTGGTGCAAATGTGACACTTAACCGCAATTGTTCTCATATGAAGAGTTCAAAATTTTACTTCCGATAAAAATTATCCTAATGGTTCGACTTTTGATATAAGTTTGACTATCTTCGTTTTATCATTAGATGATATAAAAATAATTTTTTTTAGTTCAAATTATATTATATAACAAAAACAATCATTAATGTTGCACGAAAATTACAAAAAACATTATTTGATGGTCTCATGGGATGGGTCAAAGTTCACTTCGACATAAATACGCAGTCAATTCGTTGTAATTTTCATGGAACGGAAAAAATAATATGTTTAATTACCAATATAAAATAGACATTACTACGGATTAGTGTTTGTTGTCGCTTATTCGTTTTTCATATGTAAGTCTAAGCCAGCTCTCTATCCTCTAGACTTGCGACATATCATTTACTATAATTACATTCTGATTTGATGATGTCGTGATCATTTATATAAATGACGTTGCACATATGGGACGTAAGTACATCCTCGACACAAAACGATTACCTTAAAAGAAGTCCTCTTGTAACTTGCAATCCACAGACATATTAACTCTTACGTACGTAATTAAAGTGGTTTTCAGTGTTTCATGTAGATGAACCGAACACTACTATATGTGCAGTAAAAAAAATGGCTAAAGTCCAACGACTTGGTATGACGTCTCATTTTCAAGTTAGAAATCAACGAAGGATCACAAGTTTGGAATATTACAAAAATCTTATGCATACTTTTCCCCTATGACTACCTTAAATTAAATTTACCGGACCATCGGTAAACTTTAGGGAGATTTATGCATAATTTTTAAGATTTTACTATTTATCCACAGCTTAAGTCTCTTAAAGCTCACCTCAAAGTTACAATTTACCACTTGGATATAGAAAGGTGCATTCTACATGCTAGAAAGAAAAAAGAGAGAGAAGAAGATACATAGTCATTAATCTAATGTTTATCCATATGTCATTACTATTTTTTAACAGAGCACAATGCATCTTAAGCAAAATAAATGATTTGTTCCACTTAATGATAGCAAGTTAAGACAAGAAGCAAAGCAATCAATTAATGTCATTTCTATATTGAATGGTAAAACATAAATCGATCGGTTCATTTGTTCTTTCTATGAATTGTTACAGCCTCCTATTCCTATATCGAGAAGAATCGGAATAGCTAACAAGGAAAGAAAATCCTCGACAGAAAGATTTCGCATTTAATGAAAGAGATTTTGAGGTAGATGATGAAGACGAAACGATACTACTATACACATATCCATCGTGTATTTGAACTCGAGACCGACCTATGTTAAAGTCGTATTATGCAGCATTGGAGTGAAATAAGTCGGTGAAAAATGAAACTTTGTCAGTAATATAACAAAGAAATTAAGCGACATTTGAATGAGTGCGACGCGGTTCGGTGCAGTGGAAGCTCAGCTGACTTTTTGCGAGGCGGCGCTTAAATGCTTCTGCTCTTTGTCTCCGCGCTTTTTGACTCGTTCTCCGCCTCTCCGGTTTGGAATAGTGTTTTTTACGGACACCAAGTTCTTTACTACCCCAATCGTCAAAAATTTGTACTCATCGCTGTGTCAAAATTATTATATAATATTTTGACGATGAAAAAATTGATATATGTGTAAATACAAACAAATATAATTTTTTGTAAATTTATCGTCAGATATTAATGGTTGTGTGAGATATCTACTTCAACCTAATATATGTTATAAAACGATCAAAAGTGGTTTAATATGAAAACGAGATTTCTATTCATATGTATAGAATAATACAAAATACATGTACGTTGTAATAATTATGGAACAAAGAGAATACGATAGTCAATAATTTTGTTTTTTTTGAACTGAATTATAAGAGATTGTTTGATATTATTGTTCAAAACTATGAAAATCAAAATCAATAATAAAAACGAAAAAATCAATAATCCAAAGCAAACACATTTCATGAAATAAAATGTACTTCAGTGGAAAGAATTTTGAATTTTGTTCTCGGATGAAAGAGAAAACTAAATCAGAAAAATTATTTAAAAAAAAAATCAATACCAAATAGTTCAAAGTTCTTTATCAGTGAAACGAAAATAGAAAATCAAAAATAATAATGATACCAAACAAATTCTAAGTCAATGAAATAATAAAATGTTATTTGATGTTGATTAATTTATTTTTCTTTCAGATTCCTTCACATGATATTTGATTATTTTGTCATATCGATAATTTTTTTTTTTACAAACTCTGATTTATGGTTGTTTTTATACATATGGAAAATAGAGGGAGTAGTAGCTAGTTCATAGTTATATGAAGAAAAAAACTTATAAATATCATATTACATTTAAGGCTAGGTATGCCTATTTAAAATTCTGTGTTTAAGATTAAAATATTTTGATGGATGTGTTTCGTACATGAACTAACTTGATGATAAAGTTTTTCATAACTATTGGGATTTTTTTATCTCAGGCTGCATCTACGATTTAGTTTTAATCCTGACAATTGATCTCAAGTAAACATAACTAAACATTGATTTGCTAATACACATACACATCGAACTCATCCTATATACTTCTTGTGTTTCACAAAAAAATACAATACTTTTTTAATTTAGATGTACTATAAAAAAATACACCACTTACATATTTGTAATTTTTTTTTTTACATTTTTCGTCCAAATATATATAATATTTTTTAATTGGGTTGTCTCAATTTAGTTGTAATCTTTTCGTATAAAAATATTAAAATAATCACTATGTGTCACAGTACACTCATTATCTTTTTTCACAACTGTTACAATAAACCTGATACCACTAAAAAAAATATTTTTTTCACCAAAATTCATAAATTTTCAATATAAACACAAAATATCGTGACGCATCAAATGTTTATATCTAAAATGGGACAAAAGGAGTACAAAACTATCATACCACACAGATATTTTTACTTTATATCACATCTACTTATTTCATTATTTTTTCTCATTTTTCTCTCTCATACACAAAGCTAAAAGATCGTTTATACACATATAAATTTCCGTTTGAAATCAAAATGTTGCATTCTTAATGCAACGGAGGGAATACCATTAGTAAAAATGTAACTTCACAACGTTCACTTGTAAAACTCAATTGATAATAAATAAAATATTCCAATATTTTATTAAGCTTTCAATTCTAAAAATGAGATTTTATGTTTTGTACAAATAAAATCTGAATTTTGAAATAGAAAAAGGTGACACTTCGGGATTTGGATTTACAACACAAATACTATTGGGATTTTGAAATGGTTTAGATTTGTTTGATGATTTAAGAGTTGTTTTTGATTGAATTTTTATGGATATAATTTTTATTAGGTTAATTTTATTGATTTTTTTTAGGATTGATATTTTTTAATAGAGTTTTTTTTTAAGAATTAAAGAAAAACACATACACGCACATAAACCACACACACAACGATAGAGGGTCCGTCCCTGACGCTTAGCTTGATGCTTCAGTGGATCATATAATATATTATATATATAATTACACAAAACATTCGGATGACAAACGATATGAAGACATGGCATGTCATTTCGTTTTATTTAAACCAAGAAAAAATCTTTATCAATTAAATATCTATATTTTTTATTAGAAGTTAAACTATTATAGTTAAATTTTAAGAATGAGTATCAAATCTTATCTAACTATTTGATCAAAAATATAAAATAAATAAATAAATAAAAATATTACCGTCATTTGTACAAGTTATGAAACAAAAGTAATTATATCTTATAAATTTATACAATCATTTTTCAAAGAAGAAAAATATAAAATTAATTTCTTATATTACTATAATTCAGTAACAATCTAACCATATCGATTTCTATATCGTGTTAGAACTTTTTATGTTATATCAATCGAATCATAACTATTTGATCAATAACAAATTTTATAAGTTGATTTTAGGGATGAATATTTTATGCTATATCATATATTATTTACTTAAAAATCAATTTTGAATAATACAATATAATAAATGAATATAAATATTAATATATAATTTAAAATCTTGGATGAATTTATCTTTAAATATTGAATTATTTTTAAAAAATATCAAATTTATTTTTATCTGAATCGAATTATTTTGATTATTTAATAAAATCATTAAATTTATTTTTTATCATATAAATATAATTATATTTAATTTTATGTAATACTATAAATTTTTTATGATAGCAAAAGAAAACATTTGAGTTAAAATAACACAAGAAAACATTTCCCGGCCCATTATATAAACCCCTTTGCAGGTTGCTAGCATTAGACCCTAGTCATCCATTTTTCCACTCCTCTGCACCCCTCACGAGTCAATCAAACACACCAAAACAGTCAGCTTCAGCTCCTTCCCTTATACGTATACAAGAATCGCTCCAAATTTATAATCAACGTGAACCCATTTAGCAAACAACTGATCATATCTCGATCATTTGCTAGTTTTGATGCTCGAAACATAATCGAAGTGAATCGAAGGAGGAGGCGAAATCCAAAGAGATAATGGGGCGGCCGCCGTGTTGTGATAAGGTGGGAGTGAAGAAGGGACCGTGGACACCCGAAGAGGATATCATTTTGGTGACTTATATTCAAGAACATGGTGCTGGTAACTGGAGATCTGTTCCCACCAATACTGGTAATTCAAAGTCATTGATTTATCTCTAATTAATTAATCTTATTGTTTTGGTTAGGGTTTACACTTGAGGTTTGTGTTGGATAGAATTTGATGGAAAGATTTGTGGGTATGATTTTGTTTCTTGTGTTGTTGTTTGCCTGTTTGGGTTTGGTTTCATTTCATGAATGAATTTGTTCAATTCAATTTCTAAGTCTCTTTTCGGGTCTTTTCTTCTTCTTTTTATTTATTTATTTTTTTTTTTGGATTTTTTGGGTATTTTTTTTTTGGAGAGTGTTTACTCTGGGGATGGCTTCAACATTAAATTGCAAGAAGGGTGTGAATTTAATTGTTTTACATTTTTAAAGTGGGTCTTCTTATCCTTTCAACTTCTTCATTTTCAAGATATTTCTGCGTTTTTTCCCCTCAGATTTTCTTTCATTTATCTTTTCTTTAAACATATACGAGCAACACATAGGAAAAAAGAACTGTTTTTGAGATATGGGTATGTCTTAAATTTTTTGATTTTGGGTGGAACAATTGCAGGGTTGTTGAGATGCAGCAAGAGTTGCAGGTTGAGATGGACAAATTATCTGAGGCCAGGAATCAAAAGAGGCAACTTCTCCGAGCAAGAAGAGAAGATGATTATTCATCTCCAAGCTCTCCTTGGCAACAGGTCAATATTTCTCATACCCTAGAACAAATTTCATCTATTTTTGGGTTTTTTTTACTAGGTAATTATTTATGGTTAATTTTAGCATATAGTTTAATTGGTTTTCTATTTGTTTAAGCTTGGGAGTTGAATCTAAACCTTAACTTTCAGATTCCAATACCTTGATGATTTTAGACATTAATTTGGCTAGTGTTTTTCATGAGAGGATCTGTTTGACGTCGTAAAATTTCTCACAGCGTCATTGAAGAAAACGTCACTGACAGAGGCTAAGAGTGAATTCCTGGACATGGCTTGATCGGAATTTAGGACAAATTCTTGGTGGGTCATGTGAAAGAGACTTCAGAGGATTTGTTAAAACTTGTTTTAAGCCGGTATTACAAAGCGGTGATTTTCCCTTAAAATAGGGATTATCTGTATTTTTCAAAGATCAAGAGTCCTTTGTCATTCAATCTGAAGTATTGCACAGCGCTATTATGATATTATCTTTTGCTTATACGAGAGCGCTTTATTCTTTTTCGAATGTTGTTTTGTGTAGTTACTGATTTGTGGAAATTAATTCATGATTCTCAGATGGGCAGCAATAGCATCATACCTTCCACAAAGAACAGACAATAACATAAAGAACTACTGGAACACTCACTTGAAGAAGAAGCTCAAAAAGCTCCAATCCGGCCCAAACGGCACCACGGACGACTCAACTACCACCGGAGACGACCTCTTGTCACCATCATCATCGTCGCTCTCCTCACACTCCAACTCGAAAGGTCAGTGGGAGAGAAGGCTTCAAACAAATATCCATCTGGCCAAACAAGCCTTGTGTGAGGCCCTTTCCATTGATAAACCATCATCGCCTACTCCTAAATCTACCACGACCGCTAACTCAACCTCAAATACCACCCCGAGCGTGAGCACAACCACGAATATGACCACAACTGCCTATGCTTCGAGTGCTGAGAACATTGCAAGGTTGCTAGAGAACTGGATGAAGAAACCTTTGACAGGTTCCGAGTCAAAGACTTCGGACCTGGAAACGACACATGAGACGACCTCGTTCAGCAATGATGTAACTGCTGTTAGTCAGAAGAACCTGGAAGCCTTGGACTCGCTCCTGAGCTTCAACTCTACTAGCGGATCAGACAACTCTATGATCTCGGACAATGACACAACTATGAGCAACCGTAACCTCGATGTAGAGTTCAGGACACCAGAGACGTCAATGAATAACCATATGTTGTTGGATGAGATCAAGGCTAGTGTAGGAGGTGAAGGCGTGACTGAGGTGCCATTGTCGTTGCTGGAGAAATGGTTGTTCGAGGAGAACAGCGGGATGCAGTATTTGCCAGAGGAGTTGCTCGAGATGTCCATGGATGAAGAAGAGCTTCATTTTTAGATGAAATGAAAACGGTTTGGTTTTGGTTATAGTTTTGTAATGGTTTTGCTTGGTTTAAATTTTCTGCAAGGAGATGATCAACATTGTTGAATCTTCATAGGGTTTTTTGAACAAGGTTGATCATCTCGATACTTTGAGGGCCGAGGAGAAGAAATTAGAGACGGTGAATAGAGAAAAATGTAAATTATGGCGACTAGTATTGTTAAATGTTTGTAGTATGATTTTGAGAGGAAGGTTAGGGTTAAAGCTCTTGTAAGTGTTAACTAGTAGTATTACTCATAGTTTATAGTTTTTCTATATCTCGTTGGTGTTATAAAAGATGACGTAGTGTCTGCGGTAAATTATAGATTGAGAAATTTATATTATAAATTGAAAAATTTATATAATAATTTGTTGAATGTATATAGGTTAGATTTTAAATATAAAATACATTAAAAATTTAATTATAAATATTTAATTTATAATAAAGATTTTTCAATCTATATTATAAGATCGTCAACTTATAGTAGTCATTATGTTATTTTTTTAATGGATAATTTTCCCATTCTATATTACCTCACTGTTCTGTGTATGTGTAAATTGGTTGTTTCCCAGATGAATCATGACCAGTTTACATGTTGGATTCCGGTTTTACTCTCCCTGTATCCTTACATTCATTGTACATCCACTCAATTACTACATTTCAAGCCATTGTCTTCGAGCTTGAGGCTTGGACATGTTATTTGTAGACTTGTTTCTATAGAGTAATTGCGCTCACACATGCATCCAGGATGACACTGAGGCGATTAGATCATTGATTTGCATTAATGACATACTTTGACTTCATCATATCGGATTTGGTGTGGTGAGGTGCGTGCGAAGCGTGGATTTGGTACGAATTGTTTCAGAAGGAAAGTTGGCTGCTGGGATATGAGCCTAGGGTGGTAAGCCACCAAATATTGGGCCATAGGAGGAAGAGTGGGCCGAGCTCATTCGGGCTGGGCCAGCGGAAAATACCTCCAAGAAGAATAGAGCTCTTCACTTGATTGGCAGTCAACCCAGAGACCTGTGAGAAGTGCAGAAACTTTTGCTTTATCAATTGCAAACAAGGGAGTGTGCTTTGCATAGAATCATAAGGTCATCTGCGAAGCTAACTTGCACAATCTTGCATAAAATCGTCGCCAGCACCATCTCATCCGTCAAGCACAGGCCGACCCCCCACTCGTTAGGTCAATTATCGCGTCTCTAAACCATATCAGAGGACAACAAAGGAACCGTCGATACTTCTTCTCCACTATTCCTCCATCATTTCGATAATCCGGGCATCCTCTTGGTTGCACAATCGCTCACCGAGATCAATTATCCGACATGGAGTCAGGGTATGCTTACCGCGTTTTCAGTCAAGAACAAACTTGGGTTCATCACCGGGTCCGTCACTAAACCCGACCCGACTTCGTCTCAATACTCGTTCTGGGACAGATGCAATACCATGTTACTGTCCTAGATCTGGAATTCGGTTTCCAAGGAATTGATCGACATCGTGATTTATTTCACATCCGCCAAGGAAGTCTGGGATGACCTGAAGATATGATACTCGTCGAGTAATTCGTTGCAAATTTTCCACATCAAGTGGTCAATCATCGAATTCTCTCTGGCCGATCTGCCCAATACGGATTGCTACACTCATCTGAAAGGTTTTTGGGACGAATTAGAATCTCTCATGTCAATACCAACGAGCACGTACGGTGTGTGCAAATGCAGTGTTTCGAAGACATCCCTCGCAAATCAACAATTGGAACGCAGTTTCCAATTTCTCAAGGATTTGAGCGACGTCTACTCGACCATCCAGAGTCAAATTCTCACCATGGATCCGATGTCAGAATTGGCGGCGAAGGAGCCAATCGCTTGGGAAGATCTATTCCCTCGTACTGTAGGAGGAGAAGGAGCCAATCGCGCAAGACGGCAACTCCGATGTCAGAATTGGCGGCGCTAGCGACCAACACTAGTAGGAACCGAAATGGCTACGGCAGACATAGCGCCTCCGGTCAACGTGGCCGAGGCAGGTGTCGTGGCAACAGTCGCCCAGTACGACCAATGTACGATTTTTTCGGTATGCAGGGTCATGTGCAAGAAAAGTGATACAAATTACATGGGTACCGAGAAGAAAGCAAAGGTAAGGCCACGGCTCACACTGTCGTGCAGGGCGACGGCGGCACAGTCGCCGTCAAGGTAGGGGCTTTCCCTTCACAACCGAACAGTACAACCAGCTCTTGGAACTCATCAACCATAATGCGGTCCATTCGGTCTAGGCTGACCCTTCGGCCCGACTAGTCAATTTAGCCTAGTTAGCTCACTTCGCAGATATGGATAAAAACTGTATTCGTTGGATTATAGACAGTGATGTATCGAATCACATGACACCGTTTGAGTAGAATATGAGTTTTAATAATTATACGAATCAACTAATTGGTATGCCAAACGAGTTATTTGCACCTACTTCACATATGAGCCAAATTAATTTGGAGCAAGATTTAGAATTGAGTAAATTCTTATGTGTTCATTTCTTTGCACATAATCTGATATTTGTGAGTAAACTATGGAATTTTCTTTCCAAAATTCTGTGTATTTCAGGATCTGTCCACGAAAAAAAAGATTGGGTTGGACGAGGAAATAAATGGATTGTACTACCTCAGCGAGCACAGAAAATCATCTTGTTACTCGAGCCGTCACAAAAAATTATCTTTAGATTTATGACATCAACGTTTAGGACACCCACCTGAGCGTCGCTTGATAAGTTTTTTAAAAGGAATCAATATTTTTTAAAAAATAACAATTTCTGTTGCTCAGTTTATTATTTAACCAAACTTGTTAGGAAATTGTTTCCAATTTGTACCAATAAAAACATTTATTCTTTTGATTTGATTCATTGTGATATTTACGGAGGATATTTTACCTTTTTTCATAGCGGGACAAAATATTTCGTAATTATTGTGGATGATCATACTAGATGCATGGGGATGTATTTAATGAAAAATAAATGTGAAACACAATTCTGTTTGAAATCCTTTTATGCCATTACAAAGACCCAATTTTCCTCCAAAATAAAAAATCAGATCTGATAATGTGCCCGAACGGTCAATTACAAGTTATTGCATATTTTTGGGAGACAGTCCTATCTCCTGACGCACTAAGAAATATGACACTATTTCGCGTTCTTCTGCTGAGGCTGAGTACCAGTCCATGACAGTGGCTACCTGCGAATTTCTCTGATTACGTGCCCTGTTTGTTGACATAGGCGTTGTTCATCCACAGCCCATGATCTTTTACTGTGGCAATCATTGTGCTATCTATATTGCTGTCAACTCTGTGTTTTATGAACACACCAAACACATTGAGATTAACTGTCACATTATTCGCGAACGGATCCAAACTGGTGACATTCGGAATGATATTTTCACCAAGGGACTGATATTTTCACCAAGACTTTAAGCCGAGCTCAATTTCTTTATATGTCTGGTAAGTTAGATATTTACGATTTGCACGGTCCATCTTGAGATGGATGTGTTAAACATAGCAACAGGTTTGGCGGCGCACGCATCACGTCTTTATGGGCCCACGGCCAGTGTATATAAAACCCAATATGTAGAGATTTGTAAATCATAAAACAAAAATACAAACAAAAATACTTCACAAAATTTACAGGAAATGATTGGTGATGACAGGTGTGAATTATGGAGGCCTGAAGCTGAATCCCGAGACCGAGTGTCAGTTTGTCAAGGAGGCATGGAGCTTCGTTGCTGAACATCTGCATTGGAAGGCTGGCAGGAAGAACTGGAATGAATGGATTGAATGGGTGATCAAGGGGACTAAAAGGAAAATCGATCAAAGCTCAAAGGAGACGATGTGCTGTTGCCATGTTTTGTTATGTGATGATATAGCATGAAAGAAACAATTGAATTTTCCTTGGGCAAATTAGGTCACCTGAAGAAATAAATAGGGAGAAGAGTAATACATGATGTTAGTTAGACACGTATATGCTGGTAGTTTTGGACTCTGTATAGTTTGGTTCCAGTAGTTTCAAGTATGAGCTATTCATCTTGTTTCTCACAATTGGGCTGGACCTCCGTGGGCTTAGATGGATAGTGGTGACTTGGTAGCCATGGATCCAACTCAGCTTTATTGTGAATTAACGCTAATGCTGTATCTGAACTAAGTTTTGGAGCGAAAATGAAATTAACGTGTACCAAAACAAACAAAGTATAAAAACTATTTTTCACGAATTTTTCTTTCATATTAAAATGAAGTGAAGCCATAAAAATGAATATACTCTTAAACAAACAAAATAAACCAAGCTTTTAATCGAGTCAGGATCGACTCGACTCGAACTTAATTCATGGGATTAGTTTACACTCTAACAATAGACCATATTATATAATGTAAGCCACAAATACTAGTAAATATTGTATGGAGTCTTTTGCATTCTTTACATGCTCATTTGTACCACTTCCCCGATTACATTTTCAGCTGTATTACAAAATCATAAATCACGGTAGACAAACCTAACCATAAACCGTAACTACGACATCTCCGATCCCCAATGAATTCTCCGACCACATCGCCGGCCTCGATCAATCCTCCGACGAGCGGTGGTGAGCTCCGCTTCTTTCTCTATCTCATCGTTGATTCGATTGCGATTTTTCTCCGATAGTTTAGGGTTTAGGGCTTGGTATTACCTTTCGATTGTGATTAGCTGTTGTTTTGTTGAGAAATCAATGCGGCAATGAAACGAAGAATCACGTTTGATGCAACAATGGTTTTCTTTGAAGAATCGAGTGAATGTGTTTTCTTGAAATGCATGCCATCGATTCTTGTCTGAGGAGTATTGTCCTTGTTGTGATTTGAGTGTGTTTCATGTGAATTCAAGTGGGTTGATTACTCGTGATTTGAGTGTGTTTCATATGATGTGGAGTGGAGTGGGTTTGATGAAATACCATTTTCGAAGTTGGTTTTTTTTTCTTGGAAAATATGTAGCGATGATACATAGGAATTGAATTCGGTGAATATAATAGTAAATCTTGAAAGAATTGAGTGATAGATCGAAGGGGTTTTCTTCGATTCTATGCAATGGTTTCATGTCGTACATTGTCAGTTTTTTTCTTGATTTTGGCTGTAACTTGAGTGATCTGGTGGTTATATTGATTTTAGATCCAGGAGACCTGCTCTTATGGAAAAAAAAAATGGGACAGAGTATGCTCAGTGGAACGGTGCAAAAGCATCAGAGGGAGGCAATGCATCTGAAGAAATTCTTCAGTGTCCAGATATTCTTGTGCCAATGTTCAAGCATAAAAAACAGTGGATTCCCTGGGCTGGTAGACTAGAAGATTCCGATGTTAGAGGAGGAATTGTGACAGACGAAACATTTATAGGCAAGACCTGTCAAGCCATTGTTCTTATTTTAACTAAAGGAGGAAGCGATCTTAGTGATATGCTCAGGCTTAGGGATTGCACAATGCCTTAATGAGTTAATGCGTTTTACACTCAGAGGGAAGTTGAAGATCCTTGTTTGCGGTGGGGTTAGCTAGGCCAAGTGTCTTGAAGATTTTATCTATGACCTTGTTACGAAAATAGCTATCAAGAATATATGAAGTTTTGGTCCGAGCAAGGGTATATTGTTTGCTGGTTTGGAATAGAGAGGGAGTCAAGGACAAACACCAAGGAAAAACATTTGTTTTCTAATCCAAAGTTAAGGTATAGAAAAGACCGCTGCTAGATTTGGTAATAAGTTGCTATTGCATGCTTTTGAATGGGAACGTATTATATTCGTTTTGGCTGAAATTTGTCAAGTTATAATTTTATACCGTCTAAGTTTTGTTTTTATTCTCTCATATTTTGAATGAACTTTTTGGGGATTGAGTTGTGCCAATTGTTTTTTTTGGAAATTTATTCCCCACTGTATGTATATTTGTTTCATATAATGAAGGCTTCTTACAATTTCATGAGTTTATCTACAAGAAAAGGTTAAGGTTTCATATTTTGTGACAATGACCCAACCCTTTAGTAGATAAACTCATGAAATTCCAAGAAGCCTTCATCATATGAAACAACATACATCCAGCAGGGAATAAATTTCCAAAAAAAATGTTGGTACAAACCAATTCCCCAAAAACTTCATTCAAAACTTGAGAGAACAAAAGAAAAATTTCGACTATATTAAGCACAAACTTGACAAAATTCAACCAAACCGATTATAAATTAAACCTAACCTCATCCATGATGATAAGTTCTCATTTGAAAGCATGCAGCAGTAACTTATCGCCAAATCTAACAGGGGTCTTTTTTACATCTTGACTTTGGATTAGAAAATAAATGTTTTTCCTTGTGGTGGTTTGCCTTTGACTCACTCTCTTTTCCAAACCATCAAACAATGTACTCTTACTCGTGTCGAAACTTCATATAATTTGAATAGATATCTTCGACATAGTTGAAACTGGTTATAACGAGGTCATAGTTTGAAAAATCTTCAAAACACTTGGCTCGGTTCATAACCCCATCGGAAACAAGGATCTTCGAGTTCTCCCTGAGTGTAAAACACATTAACTCATTATTAAGCCAAGTATAAAACACCTGGGATATCGTCTACTAGTCTTTTTCTGTCATTGTTTGCAGGCTCATTTGATGCGTGACCACACTTATGGAACTTTGAAAGCTGTGCTTACATTGGAGTCCAATCACAAGTGGGCGCTTGTCGGAAACCCTATCGAAAATAACTTGCCGGAGCTATTTCTCTGATAAAGTGTGGTTCCTGGATACAGCTTTTCTTCCCCTTATGAGAAACATTGTTTGAGGTTAGAGCTCCTACTACCACTAGTCCTAGCTGTTTAGTATCTAATATCAAATCCACGAAAATACCAAAGCTGTGTCTGATCTTGTTTTTGGTCATATCTGCATGCATTTCCTTTTTCAGGTTTATTTCCTAAGGCTGAGATATGCCTACTTCTTGTGCGAAGTGTGTAATTGCACCATTTTGTAGTTATCGAGTTTGGGTTTTCAAGTTACACATTGATTTTTGGTTTCAGTCATCTGGTTGATATTCGACGCCACCTCCCGGACGTTGAAATCCCCGATCTCGTGTCAAAGAATTACAATTGACATTTGATAAAATTAATTTGATCGTGATTTATCAGTATGAGAACCAAACTGAAGAGCTTAACAATAAAGAGGTTTGCATTCCACAACTTGGCAATGATGCCATTACAAATGAGTGAAAATTTATTAGTGAGTAAAGCTTTCCTTGTTACAACTATGAAATCATAGGCAAAGGTTTTAACTTTTAACCTTACGACTGAGCATTTTTATGTTGTTGCTAGTGATGGGTACTCTCCTAAGGAAGTTGTTGAATAGGTTGAATTAGAACTGGACAAATTTTAATAGAATCATTGAAACTAGGAGATTTTGAGTTAGAAAAAGAAGCAACTCGAGCGAATGAGTCAATTGAAGTATCAAATTTAGCGCTTGACGTTGAAATTCATTCAAAAGTTATTTCTCCAAACTTTGGAATTGCTGGCAATGACACTAATTTGAGAAAAAGAATGACTTGCCCTATGTACAAATTATTCCTAGCGATAGAAAGGGAAAGCGTTTTATATGTTTTACTTTTGATGACTTTAATGGCTTTGCCAGGATTGTTTGTGTAGGACAAAGCCGTGTTTTGAAAGAACTAAAGGTGTGGAAACCCTTAACACCGACTTGCTCGGCACACGGTTTAATATGTAGGAAGCAGTCAACAACACATCACCCCAAAAGGATAAAGGGAGATTCGCAAGCGTCATCGTACTTCTTATCATGTCTAACAATGTACGATTTCTTCGCTCAACAACACCATTTTGTTGCAGCGTATGAGGAGTCGTTAATTGCCTACGGATCCCTTTTTAGTATTCGCATCCACTATCAGTCCTAAAAACCTTCACAGTTCTACCGAGCTGATTTTCAACGTCCTTTAGGTAGGGTTGAAAACATCTCAAGGCCTCAGATTTGTGAGTAATCAAATACACATGACTATATCGCGAAAAGTCGTCTATAAATGTGATGAAATGATATGATCCGTTACGAATACGAGTATTGAAAGGATCACATATATTTGAGTGAATAAGTTTTAGAGGATTATCAGCTCGCAATCCCTTCCCAAATGGTTTACGCACTGCTTTTCCAATCAAGCAAGACTCGCATGTTGGAAGATCGGCTGTGGTGAGCCCCATTAGGCCACGTCTAGCCAACCTAGTCATCCTTTCCTATCCAGTATGACTTACTCTAGCATGCCAATTCACATAAGATTTGGAACTCGAAATCGTGCAAGCAAAATCACCAACATCAAGAACATAAAAACCATCCATTAAATTAGTTTTTCTAAAGACATGTCCATCCAAAATAATATCCATAGAGTTTGAATCTATTACAAAACGAAAACCAATAGAAGTTAATGTTTGAACTGAAACGAGATTTCTCCTAAGACCTGGTGCATCCAAAACATTCTCTAAAAATAATATTCGTCAGAACTAAGCTTCAATTGATAGGAGCTGATGCTCAGATCGTCAGCAGGCGAGACCAATATGCAAACTTGCGCTTTTTTAAAATCTATGATCCACGTTTTATATGCTCTTTGTTGGTTTTGGGCTGCGCCTTCCCCAGGAGCATCCATTTTGGTCAGAATGTGCTCTTTTAGCTTCTCCGTCACCAAGGTGAGCTGTACATGATAATATCAAACTGATTATTTCTTGCCATCCAATGTGCACCCCTTGGGCATATCTAACTAACGCGATCTCGATGTTGTCATATCATTACAAAATGAGAAATAAGAGTAAACTTGAGACACTTATTCACTTTTTCAAGCATATACAGGGAGCTATTCTTAAAACCTTTTCTAATTGTATTACGCCCCACCTCAAATTGTGCAAGGAAGGATCGCTGAGCTCATGCCCACATGACCATAAGAGGCGCTTTGTAGTTCTTTTAGAAAATTTTAAGGTGCTTTATCCAATTTAAACTATGCACTTGAAGTTAATTTTTATTTCGTCATCATATTTGAATAAGGAATCAATTCTTTAACCGAATTGATTAGGTAAATGGGTGGTTACCTGCGTCATGCGGACCTAATTAGAAAACCACTTTCCGTAGACACCAACACGTCAAACCGAATTTGGTCAGGCAAGTGGGAGGATTCCATATCTTGCCGAACTAATTAGAAAACCATTTATCTTAGACACCAAATTGGCAATCAAATTTATTTATATCACATCAGTCAGGTTAGTCACATGTTATATCTATAAATAATAAAATCAAATAATTATCCTTTTGTTTCAACCCTGCATCACAAAATACGACGAAGTGCTCATTCATATACGATCAATATTTATCGAATATTATACTTCATTTACTCCCATTAAATTTAGTAATTTTAAATATATCAAGGGGAAGAAAAAAAAAAGAAACTAGTGTAAATTATGTTCATCCCTTGACTTTTTCATCGTGCAGGGCCTTTTCATCTCTCCCTTTGAGCTGCTTCATGTTCTGCATAATATAATCTTTTACCCTCAAGCATCATAATATTAATTCATCAGATCTATCAACCCTTCCAATTTCTTTTGATGAACAACTTCCTTCTTCGGCTCTTGTTGGAAACTCGGACGACCATGACATCAAATAGCAGCAGCGAATACATGTGGAGAGGCACCCTGCCTAATCCAGCAATACCTTTGAACCCAAGTCATCAATCAAGACATTTTGTTTTGTGCGAAATTCTCTCTTCGTAGCACTGGTTCGTCATTTGCTTCGGATGTGTCGACACTAAGTGTGGCTCTCCGATTTGCTCTTCTTCGACACGACTCAGCATCGTCAGGTCTGTTTTTCTATCAAGCTTTCTCTTTGTGTTCAAAGATCCAAGCTTTAATTCTTATCATCAAGGCGAAAGTTCGAATACTCACATTGATGAAGTAATTATGAACTTGAAGCGGAAGCGTAAATGTCGTCTCACGAGCAGATTTTGTTTTGGTGACATGTGCCAAAATATAACCCAATAATACGTACAAATTTCACACTTTAAATCCTACGGATAAATTAACGAGTAAAGAGAGTTCGATACATTTATATGGATTTATATGATTGATACATCAATCCTATGGCCTATATTTATAAAGTTACGAATTGTACAACATAAAAATTTCTTATGACTAGTTAACTTAAGTTAAGATCTTAACTACAAGAAATCAGGGACTTTTCTGATGAACAAAATTTACTCGTCTTAAAATTACCGACGAATTTATTTTTTTTAATAAAAAATAACATAAGTACCAACGGTTTAAGTTTCGGACGACTTAAGTATTTTGTCAAAAATTTACCCCGGTTACGTTGTCTCTCAAAAATTTATCGATGACTTTATCGAAACCTTTTCTCCAAAATCAGATCTGGATCTGGTCTGGCTCATTCGACCATTATAATCCACTCCCCGTGCTGCCTTTCTCAATCTCCCACCCACTCTGTTAAATCTTCATGCTTTCACACCTTGACGCCTGAGCATGCGTGACACTTCACGTCTTCATGCCTGAGCATGCGAAGCAATTCACGTTTAGGACTCCACCATTCACGCCGTAGCAAATCTGTATATATATATATACTAGCATTTATTTGGCATATATATCGACAATCAATAATAAAAAAATAGTTTCTTTACATGGTATCAGAGCGAGGTTCAATCTGAAACCTTAGCCGCCATCCAACTGTCGTCCGACCACCGTCGAAGCTACTCAACACCACTTGAGGTTTTGGTGTGAAAAGTTTGCGTCTTTGGTGAAAATTGGTGCTGCCCAGTTGGGGTTTGGTGTAATTGCTTGATTCCACACTTGCCCAGTAGAATTGAAGCCTCGAATTTGATTTTTTGTTTGAATTTGGTGTTGCCGAGGAGGTTTTGCATAGAGATTTTGGTGGCAATTGTTGATTGGTGTTTGTGTGTGAGGCGGCTGGAGTAAAGGAGCTTAACCTAATTTCCCAAAGGTGTGGCCAGGCCTAGTAACACTGGTCCAACAAATTTTGGCCAGCAAATTTGGGCCCACTGTAGCGGAAGTGTTATCAAGCCCAACAGCAACAGGTTAGCAGCAATAGCAGTCCAGGCGGTCCATTTTTGGTGTAGCAGTCCAGGAGGCCCAATATTTGTGCAGCCAGCCCATCAACGCAACCAGCAGTCCAGGCGGCCCATCTTTGTGCAGCCAGCCCCACAGCCAACAGTCCAGGTGGCCCAAACTTTGTGCAGCCAGTAGTCCAGGCGGCCCAATCTTTGTGGAGCCAGCCCATCTTTTGTTGGGCCTCGATCTTTCAGGGCCAGTCCAGCCCAATCCAGTTCAAGCCCACTCCAGCCCAGTTCAGACTCAATCCAGGCCCAGCAGCCCGCATCCGTCAAAGCCCAGTCCGATCCCCATTTGTCGGGTCAATTGTTGCACCTCTAAACCATGTCAGAGGATAAGGAAGAGACCGTTGATGTCTTTTGTTTGCTATTTCCCTTCACAACCGAGCAGTACAACCAGCTCTTGGTACTCGTCAACCTTAATGTGGCCCATGCGGCCCAGGCTGATCTTTCGGTCCAACTAGCCCATTCGATCCAGCCAGTCCACTTCGCAAGTATGACTAAAAATTGTAATCGTTGGATTATAAACAGTGATGCATCGGATCACATGACACCATTTGAATGGAATCTGAGTTCCAAACATCATACGAATCAAACAATTGGTATACCAAACAGGTCGGTTGCACCTGCTTCACATATGGGCCGAATTAATTTGGGACCAGATTTAGAATTAAATAAAGCCTTATGTGTTTCTTTTTTTTTGCACATAATCTGATATGTGTGAGTAAACTGACCAAAGAAAAAAATATGTTGTAATTTTCTTTTCAAAATTCTGTGTATTTCAGGACCTGTGCACAAAGAAGGCGATTGAGATGGGTGAGGAAAGAGATGGACTGTATTACTTCAGCGAGCATAGAAAATCATCTTGTTACTTCAACCATAAAAAAAATTACATTTAGATTTATGGCACCAGCATTTAGGACATCCACCTGAGCGTCGCCTGATAAAAAGTTATTGATATTCCTTTTGAAAATAATAATTTCTGTATCTCAGTTTGTCATTTAGCCAAACTTGTTAGGAAACCTTTTCTGTATCTCAGTTTATCTTTTTTTGATTTAATTCATTGTAATATTTGGGAAGGATATTCTATTTCTTCTCATAGCAGGACTAGATATTTCTTAAGTATTGTGGATTATCATACTAGATGCAGCTGGGTCTATTTACTGAAAAATAAATCTGAAACACAATCCTGTTTGAAAGCCTTTTATGTCATGACAAAGAAAAAAAATAAAAAATAATCGGATCTGATATTGCACCCGAACAGTTATCCATTGAAATGCAATCTTTTTTCAGTGCAAATAGAATTCTTCATGAAACTTCCTGTGTCAATACTCGACAACAAAATGGGGTAACTGAGCGAAAACACACATATTTATTAGAAGTAGTTCGCTCTTTTCGTTTTCAATCAGGTCTACCAAAGATATTTTGGATAGAGTGCAACCTCACTGTGGTCCACCTTATTAATCGTTTGTCTATTAAAATTCTCAATAATAAATCACATATGAAAATGTTATTCCATAAAATACCATCCTACACATATCTTCGAACCTTTGACTGTCTTTGCTATGTGTAACTTTCAATTCAGATAAATTTGAATCCAGGGAAAAAAATGTATATTTGGAGATTTTCCTTCTTTATCACAAATTAGCTCGCAGCTGGCTCAGTCCGATTCGCTGCTGGACTCACCACTTACGCTCGTCCAGCCAGCCCTGTCGTTAGAGCCAGTCCAGCCTCCGCTGCCTTCATTCCAAGACAGGCAACCACAAACCGATCTAGTCGAAATTCAGCCCATTTCATCGTGAGCCCAAACCGATGCCTCTGTCCAATTGAGGCGTTCCACTCGATTCAAAAATATTCCTGGATACCTTGTGATTTTCAATGCTCCTTGGTGCGTCCATCTCCCAATCACCTGCTCTCGGCGTCTCCGACATGTACTAAATATCATGTAGAAAATTATTTGGCTTATCAAAGATTTTCAGAAAACCATCGGACTTTTCTCAGCATTATACCTTCGGCAGTCGAACCCTCCATCTTCTCTACCGTCGTCCAACATCTAGAATGACGGGCCGTCATTTAGGCCGAACTCTAGGCCTTTGAAGAAAATAACACATGGACTATTATGGGTTTGCCATCACACAAACGGGCCATCGGTTGCAAGTGGGTCTACAAAATCAAGTACCGTGCCGACGACAACATTGAACGATATAAGACATGGTTGGTAGCCAAAGGTTTTACCGAGCAAGAGGGTATTGATTATCAGGAGACTTTCGCACCCGTCGTCAAACTCATCTCCGTGTGTTGCCTAATTGTCCTGGCTGCCACTAAGGGTTGAGACCTCCACTAGATGGACGTTAATAATATTTTTTTTCAGGGTGATCTCGACGAGGAGATTTATATGCAGCTGCCCTCGTGCTGCGTGCAACAGGAGCCAAAACATGCCCGGCCGATCTGTCGCATCTACGGCCTAAAGCAGGTATCGTGCAATTGGTACGCAAAGTTTTCCAGTGCTATCAAGTCTTTTAGGTTTCTGCAGTTGGCTAGTGATGAATACTTATTCGTTATTACATCGGGTTTACATATTATCCTGGTAATGATCTACGTCGATGACATGATCTTTACGGGCAGTGACCCAACACATATTGAGCAGGTCAAGGTCTTTATTTACTTCAAATTCTGGATTAAGGATCTGGATAAACTGAAATATTTCTTACGGATCGAAGTGCCTGATCTATTTGACTATTACTTGGCCTGAGATAACCTTTGCGGTTAACACTCTCAGTCAGTTGATGCACTCACCTCACCAATCGTACATGGATCCCACACTCCGAAAACGCCACCGATGACTCGCCACTCAAGGATCTTGACATATATCGGCGTCTGGTTGGGCGTCTTATCTATTTGACTATTACTCGGTCTGAGATAACCTTTCCGGTTAACACTCTCAGTTAGTTGATACACTCATCTCACCTGTTGTACATGTATGCCGCACTCCGAATCCTCCTATACCTCAAGTCTACGTCTCGATAAGGTATTCTTTTTACGTGCTGACAATGCCCTTCAGCTTAGTGCCTTCTGCGATTCTGATTGGGCGTCCTGCCCTATTATCCGCCGGTCAGTTATAGGCTATTGGGGGACAGTCCTATCTATTGGCACATCAAACAACAGGACACTGTTTCACACTCTTCTGCTGAGGTCGAGTACCGGGTCATGGTTGTGGCTACCTGCGAGCTTCTTTGGCTACGGGCCTTGTTGGTTGACATGTACGTTCACCATCCACAACACATGACCATTTACTACGATAATCAATCTGTCATCCACATTGCTGCTAACCCTGTGTTTTCACGAGCGCACCAAACACATTGACATTGACTGTCACATTGTTCGCGAACGGGTCCAAGCTGGTGATATTTAGACCAAGCATATTCGAATCAATGATTAGCTGGCTGATATTTTCACCAAGGCTTTGGGCCGAACTCAATTTCTTTATCTATCTGGCAAGTTGGGCGTTTTCGATTTACATAACCCAACTTGAGAGGGGTGTGTTAAATTTTCATGCTTTCACGCCTTCACGCCTTTACACTTGAGCATGCGAAGCAATTCACGCTTGAGACTCCTTGGTGTATGGTATCCTAAGGAATTAGATTTTACACCGATAGGTTTTTCAGATGTAGATTTTACAGGTTTTAAAGTTGACAGGAAAAGCACAAGTGGATCATGTTAGTTTATTGGTGTAAGATTGATCTCTTGGTTCAGCAAGAAGTAGACTACTGTGCCAACTTCTACTGCAAAAGCGGAGTACATAGCTACAGGAAGTTGTGCTGCACAAATACTATGGATAAGATCACAGCTTGCAAACTATGGTATGACATTCTCCAAAACCTCTATATTTTGCATGAACACGTCTACAATAACGATTTTAGAAAATCCAATTTTTAATTCAAGAACTAAACACATTGATATCAGATATCATTTTACCCGAGATCATGTGCAGAAATGTCACATTAAATTGGAATACATTCCAACAGAAAACAAATTGCAGACATTTTTTTACAAAATCTCTCGATGAGAGCAAATTTATATAATTTCGTGGACAATTGGGTATACTTGATTTACAACAATAAAATGGCTAAAATGCTTTACTACTCTCCTGCACATGTAGAAAGCATACTAACATTATATAAAATGTAGACTAGCATTATTGCTTTACTACTCTACTGCTTGATTTACAAGTGGAGAGCAGACTAGAAGTAATATTGCTCTGTTGCATCTATTTTAGGAAAATAATTTTTGACGTTACAAAACTGATTTCCTAAAATAACGCAACGGTGAAATCATGGCTGGCACTACGTAATGGCTAGAAAACACTGTCAACGGTCATAGTCTTTAAATGAGTATAAAAACTGAAAATTTTCAATTCGAAAATCACTTTACTCTCTAATACTCTCTCTAAGCATTCGAGTGCTCTATTGCACGAAATCGAAAACCTTAACTCTCTTAAAAATCCTTCAAATCGATTTGTGAAATCAACAATTCTTTCAAATCTTTTTCAAAAATGGTCACACACCTTCAAAACACATCTCAAAAGAGTCTTTAAGTCATCTAAAGAACAAAAGAGTCCCACAAGGAATCGTGTTCGATTTCAACAGTATACGAGAAGAGTGAGATGAAGTAAAAGATATAGCTAACCTCATCGAAGAGGCTGGACTCAAGTATCTATGTGAAAGAACAAGTCGGATCTATGATGATGAAGTACTGGACTTTATCGGAAATGCGAAAGTTACAGACAACCTGTAACTGATCTCATATGCCTCTACTGCAAAGAAGGTTATAGTTTACATAAAACCAGACGACTTCGCACAAAGGCTCAAGAATCATTCCACAAAACATCATAACTATAGGAAGGCACGTAATGCTATACATGGGTAATATTCCTACATAAAAAGAGTGAAACTTGTAGTCTGCTGACTAGATTTCTAAGACAAATTCAGAATGAAAAAGGCATGGAAGTAATTCACGCCACTTGATGTATCAGTGTAAAATCTGATTTTCTAGGATACCAATTCAGGCCGTAGCAAATTTGTCTATATATATAGACTAGCATTCATTTGGCATATATATCCACAATCAATAATAAAAAAACAGTTTCTTTACACACTACCCTGTCGTCTCCCAAACCCCCACCCACGCCGCCCCCAACCGACGCCCATGCCCTCTGTCGTCGCTCCCCAACAGCGTCTTCATCAACCGTCGGTCACTAATCGTCGCTCATCAAGGTATTCCTAGCGCTTGTCAAGCTCCCGAGTTGAACCGGCGAGTATCAACTACCGCAACTAGCCAAGGTTAGGGTTTCAGCCGCTGCAGAACTTCAGCTTCAATCCTCTCGTCGTGGGGTCTCCCCATTGTTGCTCGTAAGTCTCTTGTTTTGCAGTTCCTCTTGTTTTTGTTGTGGTTAGAGAATTGAGAATAGGGGAATTATGTGGTGTGTTGGTGATGGTTTTGGATGAGCTAATGTGGAGATTCTGGTGGTGTGCGAGAACAATGGGTAGACGTGTCGAGATGGGGCGATGCGGGACAGATATCGATGGAAGAGTGAGGAATGAGGAATTTGTGTTCTATGTTTTTAGTTGTGTAATGAGCTGCATTATAGCCTGTTATGCTCTGCTAGATTATGTGCTCTGTATGAACTTCTGTGAAATCGTAAGTATTCTCATTCGTGTAGTTCTGGCAGCAGGTGTTAAATATTTCGAGCGTCGTTCCTTACCGTTTGTTCAATGTGTTAGGTGGTGGAAGTGCCCAACGTCAGCTGGAATTGTATCGGAGGTCTCGAGAATGTCAAGAGGGAACTTCAGGAGGTAATTCCATTCGTCGAGCATCTTCTTATTCTTTTCTATTCTACAAGTTTCATGAAACTGATCATAACTTCTATTTTACAGGTTGCGGTAAAACATTGTTGGCCAAGGCTATCACTAATGAATGCCAAGCGAACTTTATTAGTGTTAAGGGTCTCGAGTGGAGAACGAGGCAAATTCTCATGAGATATTGGATAAGGCTCGTGCTTCAGCTCCTTGTGTCTTATTCATTCATCGATCGTGGCACTGGTTTGTGCTGATCTTTATTTGACAGCTTCAGCTCATTTTATGTTTTTCTGTTGTTGATTGTTAAGGTTCTTTTTGTAGAGGGCAAGCAACGTTGGTGATGCTGGCAACGAGCGTGCAAGTATGCAATCAGACAGAATAATGAGAGGGTAAGCCTGCAGTCATAATCTTATACAGCCATATTCTTCTTTAGTTCAAGAGCATTCAAACCTAAATTTGACATAACTCTTTATAACAGAGATCTAAACTTTGGCAAGCATGGACAACTAACTGATTAATTACTTGACGATTTTGTCGTAGCTATAGCAAGTTCCTTTATGCATGTAGCATTTGTTCCTTGTTTCTTAATGATATTGTGTTGTACAGGTCCTTGAGAAGGAGAGAAGAAACACGGAGAATCTGACTCCATGGAGGAAGATGAGGAGCTCGAACCGGTGAAGATCACTGCAGCGCATTTCGAAGAATACATGTAATTTGCTTGAAGAAGTGTCAGTGATGATGATATTCTCAAGTATCAATCCTTTGCTCAGACATTTCAGTAATCCCATGGCTTTGGCAATGAGTCCTGTTTCTCGAGCGTAACTGAAAGTGGTAGTTGTTCGATTGTTAGTTGTTTTGATGATGTATGATCTGTTTGGACGTTTTTTCATCTTTGATTTACGACGATTTGGGATGTTTTGTCATCTTGGATTGTATGGATGTAACTTCGGAGTTTATACATTTGTATCCTTGTAGTATGTTGTGTTTTGATTAGTATTGTATATGTTGGAATTTGGATTTATATGTGTTACACATGGTAGGAAGCTGAGAGCATAAAACAGCCCTGTCTGGAATTAGGAAGGCATCATTTCCGACGGATAACATTTTCTGTCTGAAACTTAACCGACGACAAATCCACCAGCTGTCAGAAAATTTCTTATGACTTTCCGCCAGCCGTCGGGAAAAAATATCCAACGGCAGCCGATGATCGTCGTTGGAATGTTTTTTACGGAGAATTGGTTGCCGTCGAAAAAGGGTATTTCCGTCGAAAAAGGGTATTTCCGTCAAGCACTTTTACGACGACCTTGTTTTCATTGGAAACTTGTTGGAAATAGTATTTTCCAACGATTTTTGTTTGTCGGTAACGTTTCCAAAATATTTAAATCATATATTTTATGTGAGATAATTAAATAAGATAAACGTATCGATGTCAGGTATATCTTTATTTAATTTATAGCTCTTAATCTATGATGCTTTGTGGTTGTAGCTTTGATTTGATGAGATTCAGTGCTTCTTATGTTCTGCTATGTGTAATGTGTTGGGTCAGATGCCATCCTGAACGAAACGACCCAAACACCTGGGTCGTTGTTGTGTTTTCTTCGACATGTAGATTAAAACCTTGATTTACTCTAGAAAAATCACATCGGTTTATTTGGTTTTATGCAGACGTAGCGTGTCCAGCGACATGAGTTGGCTACAGCATACTATAATGTGGGACTTTTGTTATGTATGGTATACATTGCAATGGTCAAGAAGCAATGTGCCCAAGAAAAGAAGACGAATGAAGCAATACTGGAAAGGTACATTCATTTTGTGTTGTTTCTCATGCACTTTCAATTTGTGCTGTTTATCCATGAATGCTTGATAATGAAGCCAAGGAAGGGAGGGCTAGGTGGTGGCTTCCTCTCATTGAAAGTTTTGGGCACCACATCGACCCTATGGCAAATGCCATGACTTTTGGTGCATATTAGCTGTGGATTGTTGGGCTATATCTTTCGGACGCACAATGGACAATGTCTTGAACTAAGACTTATGAAGTGCATATTCTACTAGAAAAGTTAGTCGATATTGGGATCAAGGATGTGTGATTTCTTTTCAAGTTTTGAACATGAGTGTATCTATATCCTGATTGGGCATTGATACCAAAGCGGAAAAAATGCACAAAAGATGGTTTGTCGATAGGTCACGCTAGCTGTGAAGGTTGTTGGTTGCCGAGTGCCGACCATCTTCGTTTATGCTAGAAAAAAAGGGCAAAAAATAGTGCCTCAACATGTTCTAGGCGCTTTTATTCGTCTTTGGTACTCTTTATATCGTCACATTCATCCATTCAATATAGGAGTAATTGTGATATAGGCCCTCTTATCATATGAGATGTAAAGATGGGGAATGAATATAAGTGTGTTGCAGTTGAATTTGAACCATTGATTTTGTATTGACATGTCAGGAATTCGACCTCATAGCATGCACACCCGAAACCAGAAGACAAAGGCAACAATGAAGATAAAGAAGGTACTCGACCAAATTTACACGTTACTACATCTTTGAAAAGGCAACCTAACTCGTCCGTGGAAGACAAATTGCAGATTTAATGTTTTTTTTATTAATTTATCATTTTAATGATCTTCATTTATATTATAATATACTATGAATTCCTATTATAATGACGTTCTGAATTGGATTGTCTGCTCATTAAAAATGTATTTCGAGTTTGCAGACTATTCGGTTGGTTAAAAAAAACGAAATCCTTCAAAATTTTCTTTTTAAGACGTTCTGTATTGGATTCGTCTCAATTTTTCTAAGGAGCCAACACATTTGAATAGGATATATGTTGCGGCTAATTATGGTGGCATGAATTGTAAAGATAGTGAGTTTTGGTGATTTGTCACTTCCTTTTTGGTGTGGTCCAAAAGAATAAGACTTATGGGCTCCAAAGTTAAATGGAAATATAACGAAATTCATTAAATGACACGGGCTTATACCGGATTAATTTGGAGCAATGATTTTGCCACTTTATTTGTACAAAACTGTTTAATCATTGTCAAATATATATCTACATTAACACAAGATTTTAAGCTTTGAGCTTTAAGAAAAATAAAGAAAAAAAGTGATACTTTGGCTTCCTAGTGTGAAACTAGGTATACGTAAATTCAATCCGTGGAATTTCGAATTAATGGAAAAGTTTGTGGATCAAGTCAATGATAGTTCACAAATGCCAAACTTCATGGACTATCAAGAGAGTGCGGAATACAGTGATGTTAGTACAGACATTGATTAAAACTTTTATTATCAAGATGACACTGCACAAATGACGTTAGAGGTTATATGTATTTAGTATTTGTTTCTCGTGAAAGGTCCAATGAAACATTTTGTCGTATATCTGAATAAACATTTATTGTACTTGTTTATTTATACATTAAAGATGATAAAAATACGAGCTGAATAGAGGTTCACTGAATAAACATTAGAGGAATGAGGAGTTCGAATCATGCAACTTATCCACAAAAAACACATGCTTTGACTACCTTAGTCTAAAAATCTTAGTAGAGAATCTTTACAGTTTTTAATATCTTATACCTATTTTTTTGCTATTTAAATGAAAAGTATAAACTATAAAGCATGTTGCCATGTTCCATGGGCTACTTGTAGTTCCTGTGGGATTTTCTTTCTCCACTTATGTCATGATCAATGCTCTCTCCCAAAATGCAATTATTTGCGAAGTGGATGAAACATCTGATGCATTATCATATAATAAGAAAATCTAAAATGCGAATTATCAATCTCTCAGATCAATGTTTTACACTATCAACACAGAAAATAATAACATTAAATAAATCAATGTTTTACACGATCAACACAGAAAATAATAACGTTAAGTAACTTATGTTATAAAAAAATAGATAGATTAATTTTTCATTAATTTATATTTTAAAAATATTTAGTTTATGTTTTGGTTTCTTTTATATGATATAGATAATTTATTTTTGTTTTAGAAAGACATTGATTTATTTTTTATTTTAGTTTGAATAAGTAATGTTTGAATATTTTGTTTTTTGTTTTAGTTTTGTCTTTTTAATTTAGTAAATGACCTTCCTAAATATTTTCATTTATTTTTTAAAATCACTAAATTAATTATTTATTTGTGAAAGATATTATATATAAGATTAAGGAAGAATTCTTCATATTAGATTTAATAAAATTTAGATTACAGTAATTGATAAGTGAAGAAATCGAGATTTTATTTTAATTTCGATTGGTTAAGATATATGTTAGATTAGATTTTATTTAATTAATTTTAATTTTTTTAAATGATATCTTTTTAAAGTGAAATAATGCCCTATCATACGATATATATTATATATATTAGATATGTTGTACGGGTAAGGTGCCGAGGCAGTGTTGAATGTAATTAGTTTTAATAAATACTAACTAGTATATTTGCATAATAGTAGTATGAAAATATATATGCGGAAACTGTTTTATACGGGTAACTCTAAGTTATTGGGATACCTTAAACATGAATCACTCAGTCTACACTTTATGATGGGATGTTTTAATATAATAAATTAATTTGGTGGTCTTAATTATGTACGAGATCTATAGTGATAGATAGAGATGTTTAGATGTACATATAATTGTTGACGCTAGAATTTTCAACTCCAAACTTAATTTTCAAAAAGATATTTTGAAAGCAAAAAACCATTTAAGAATGTAGTCAATGATTTGATACATGGACAATGTTAGAAGCAACATTGCTTCTACATTATACCTTTGAGAATTCAGATCTCCTGCGTTTCCGTCGTGGGTAATATATGCTGGACAAACATGATTCTAACTCGTAGCATCCTTTTCGCTCATATTTCATTAAATTTAGATGTGTTAGGACATATGTCTGTTTTTCTCTATAATATACAATGGCAATATTCACAGTCAAGCACAATTCCAAACACTTAGGCAAGTAGAAACATTAACGTACCATTCACATTATTTTAGTATACATGGAATCAATTTGCTAAAAGTGAAAACGACTACTCATTGTACCACAAGTTATTAAACACATGAAGAGGGTCATGACACCAAAACCGCTTAACCCAAAAGCTTGCTAGCTAGCAAGCAAAAGCCATTTCCCTTTTCCTCATGCAAAGCTTGGCTTTACCCATATCATTCTTCCTATAAAACCAACCTTGCTTCATCAAATCCAACACAACATTTTCATCGTCAAACCATCACATATATTAACAAAGGTGACGCAATCAAAAGATACACAAGCCGTTGTTTTTTGATCGAAAAGAACATGAAGAACAAGCAAGTGGTGGTAAGAAGAGAGTCATCTCGTAGGAGGACAAGGAGTTGCATCTCATCGACGACGATCAAGGAAGTTAGGTATGGAGAATGCCGGAAGAATCATGCCGCGAGCATTGGAGGGTACGCCGTGGATGGATGTAGGGAGTTCATGGCGAGCGGAGAAGAAGGGACTAGCCGCGGCCTTGTCTGTGCCGCTTGTGGTTGCCATAGGAATTTCCATAGGAAGGAAGTTGATATTGAGGTTGTTTGTGAGAGTTCTTCTACTTGATGAGCTTCACAAGTCATGTAAATTAATACACAAAACAAAAACCCAAAGTTACATATAGTCATTTTTTCAAGGGGAAACAAGCCTTTTTTTTCATTCATTTTAGTTTTTTTGAGTTTATTTTCGAGTGCGTAAGTAGGTTTAACAGTATGATTGATCATTCCCTAGTTATGTTTTGGTTCGTTGAAATACGCGTAAATGCAAACATGAAAGCATATTGGTTATTGTTTAAAGATTTTGATTATGTATTGATTGAGGTACAAGATTACGTGATTGATAGATACTCCCATTTTTTGATGTTTGGCAATCATACAATGGTATTTGAGTGATATGTTTTACTAGTCTTTTGATGTTGTGCGCACAAGTTATCCACGGGAAGTTGCTTGTGGCCTCTTATTGGCTTCCAAATATAAAATTTATCTATTATTTTGGACTAAATTTACTTGTAATTATTTGATTCGATATCCAATTTTATATATGTATTAATTTTTATAAAAGTTAATGAATTTTTGGATTTAGTGTAGCAGTTGAGAGAAAAAAATAATGAGACGTACTGTAAGAAAACATGATTGATTTGATTTTTTTAAATTTTTTTTGTCAAAACAGAAAAACTTTTATTTCTATCACATAATTATTGCAACATTTCTCTCTCCATGTATTATTCAATAGGCACTTTGAGAATCTTATTACTCATCTAAATGATATAATTTAAATTTTCTATTGATCAATGGTTATAGTATCCACTGTTTACTATCATTAATATTTCACGATTTTTTTCAAAAAATAATGTTTAATCGTTTCGTAACAAATGTCAAACCTTCTATAATCATACGTGTCCGATCAAAATAGTGCAATCTTTTTAAAACGGAAGGAGTGTAAATATATTGACACAATAAAAGAAAAATGTTACATATATTATTGGATGAAGAAAATAATTTTATTATAACGGCCTAATAGACTTCTTGAAATTGTTTTGAAAACAGCCCACGGATAAGTTCATCCGACACTATTATTTTGTTTGAGATTACATAACTATATTAAGTCTTAGATTTTTCTAGAAAACCTTGGTGATATTTGTAGTATTCATTTTTTATTTTTTTATTTTATGATGGAGACTGGAATAAATTCCATGATAGAATTTAATTGGATTGCACAATCATGCTATACATAGTTGTTATTGACAGATGGATTGGTCCCCATACAAGCTCATCGATGGTGATTTAGAAAAAGATGTTTCATGTGAAAAACAGAATCAAATTCAATAATAATAAAAAATCATAGTATAAAACAGTTCCAATATTTAGTTGTTTATTTATGTAATATTTTTCGTTTCAATTTAATTATAATGGTGATAGTTTTACATATGTGTTGAATTATAATGAAATTTGATGGAAAAAGAATAATTTTTTTAATGATAATAGATTGTAAGTAAGATTTAGGAGAGAGAGAGTAAAAAAGAAAAAGGAAGAAGTTAGTTTAATTATATTAATATAAATTGATTATCATATATGTTAAGAATAAAAATATTATAATTAAATTGGAATGGAGGGAATAATAGTCAATTGAAGTATTACCTCCGTCTCAAAAAATTACAACCGGTTAATCTGACACAAGAATTTATGTGTGTTGATTTTTATTGTAAATATTCTTTTGCATTTTGACTTGTTGAGCGAGAGAAATGAGAAAAAATAATAATGAGATGAGTTGATACGATATAAAATAAAAAATATTGATGTTTTGATATTTTTATAAAAATAAAAATTTTCAATACAACGGCAAGTATCCTCAATACAGTACTATTTTAATGCAAATATGGGCCTTGAGGGTCCTTACTCCGATGCCAATGAGCAGAAGAGAGTCCCAATATCCTCCGAAATGAATGAACCAACAAATCTCGAGTTCAACAAATCACAATGACGACGATCCAAGTATTCCTGTTGTGGGCAGATTCAGGATACGGAGAGTTACATGGAGCTTAGGTTGTCGACCAAACTTCAAATGTGGGTACTGAAGCCATAAGAGGTGAACAGAAGAAACAGATTCAACCACAGTATGAGTAAAAACAAAAGACTATCCCAAAGGTCCATGAACAGTAATTCCAAACTACTATTCCCTAAAGGACCAACGAACAATGGGTGCTGTAAGTGTGAACATTAAGGGATGAGTATTCATATCAAAACAAGGAACTTCAAGGGACTCTTTGGTATGTCAGCTCAAATGAGTCAAATCCAAAGTCAATAATAAAATCAAAAAATCAAAATTCAAAATCAAAATCATCAAGTCAAATAAAATGATTATTAAAAAAAGTTTAAAGCATCCACAAATAAATCAAGAATCGAAAATTGAAATCTTTTTTTTTTTTTTCAGGTTCTTTATTTTGAAAAAAAAAAACTCCCTCCGTTTTCAAAAGATGATAATTTTTTGACCGGATATGCTTGACAATATAACTTTTGACCGATGTTGTCGGACGATTAAAAGTTATTTTTTTGAAAAGATATCGTGAATCATTAATAATAATAAATATTATGTATAATAATCATAAGCTAATTAAAAATTTAAATCATATTGTTTACATGAATAACGAATCTACTTAAATTAAATGTTAAATAATACAATAAAAAAACATTATTTTAATTATAAAATGAAAATAATATATTAGATAGTTTGAATTTATTAACCAAGAATATCCAAAATAAAATTGCAGAATTAAAAAACATATAAAGTACCAAACTGGGCCCAAATTAGCAGACATAAAGATCACCACGGCTCCGGCAGTAGACAGTGGAAGGTGAATGTGGGGCCTAAGCTCCGATCTCACCGTGAAACTTCGCTGAGTTCGGACTGAGCTCAACTCAACTCACCAAGCCCGATCTTCACCAAGCCCTAAACCGGATTGCCGCCGGCGTCGCCAGTAGGTTTCCGGCATCCCTGGCGCCGCTTCTCCGTCCCCTTCTCATTGAGCGTCCAATTCTTGTCCGGTAAGTGAAACTCGTCTCTTTTTGTTTTTTCACCTGAATTTTCTCCAACTCAACGTATAATAAAAACTCCAAGGTTCTATCGAATCCCTACTTGATATGTGAAGTTATCCTCATTTTAAAAAATATTCAAAATAAGACGACAAGAATAAAATAGATTTAAGTATAAAAAACATAAGGAATTAACATGAAATATACAATTTACATTATCCTTTATTACATGAAAAATCAAATGTCTATGAAATGAAATGTTGCACCAAACTGAAAATAATTGACATCATTATATGAAACGATCTCATCCCAGGTCCTTTTCTTATTTGAAACAAACACGTAATCATGAGCTGAAAGTCAATAATAAAGGATACATGTCCATTTCAAGAATCCAGCATTTTTATTATATCATGTGTTTCTTATACAAAAATAGGATGTAATGCAAATAACACAGAACAATCATATGCCAAACAAAAGTATATAAATACTTATATATATATATATATACACAAAATAATAAATCAAGTTAATCAGGTTAAACCTTGTTTCATAACCCTTGGCCTTTATTAAAATTTTTAAAACTCTTCATGTATTACATATCATGTCGTCTTAAATTTTCGTGACTCTTATAAATTAATGACATGAAAGATGTTACCATATGAATTTAATATAGTTATCTATTATGATCGTATTATGAACAAGTAAACAGACTTAATGGTATTTACAGTTGACTCAAGATCGTTAATTTTAACCAAACATAACCAACATTTAATGTCGTTGGGTGCACGTTAAAAGATTAATTAGACCCTTTTAGGTAATCATGTAACCGTAATCCTCTCAATCATTGATAATTACAGAGATTCTTCTTAATCTGGATTCAGGATTTTCAGGAACGTAACATGAAATTAACATTATTAATTCCGTGTATAGCAGGTGACTACCATGACGCTTTATGATTTTAGGTAAAGTCATATTTTATTATATTTAGGATCCTCTAGAAATTATTCCCGAGTAATTTTGTTATATTTTCATAGCTTAATTTCGTTACAAAATATAATTGTTAGCACACAAGGATCACCTAACATGGACAAACAAAAAGGACATGTTTTTAGAAATATTTATAATAATCTATAAATATTCTACATTTTACATCGTTCATTTTATCATGTGAATTATGTAATAACGGACAAGAAGATATCTTATATCAGACAAACAGATAGACAGATCGATAAACAATCACCCAGATTTTTTTTATTGTAACTTAAAAATGCAATCTAGGTGTTCACACAATCACGTAATTAAAATCATGCACATACATTATTAAATTTAAGGTTACATTATCATGCGTCTTACATTATCATTATTAAATCAAAAAATTATAAAATTCAGCTTGCGTTTAATCCTTTTGTTATGTATATAACACAATATATAAGTTCATTACGTTATAGATAGTGAATATATAAGTGTGTACACTCCCATGTACACATCATTATAATATTATATACACCTTTAGCCTAACATAATCTAACAAAGGGACAAAGTCCCTTTCTTCCTGCTCTGTCCATCACGAAGGAAGGACCAGCTAGTTTTATGCGAGGAATCGACAGGGAAGGGCCATTGATGATGGCCGGGTTCAGGTCGACGGGCGACCCCGTCGAAATTAGGCGAGCCCGGTCGAAGTTAGGCGAGGTAAAGGGTATGTGTATGGCGGTCATTCAATGCGTGTGGGTCGATATCGTGGTCGTGGGCAGATGAATCCGATCAATCTTGGTGGTCTCCGACATCGGGTAGTGATGACAGGGAATGGGTATTGCAGGATGTTGTCGGGGTTGAGGGTTCTTGGGACCTCCAGAGGTGTTGTCGAGATGTTTGTCCTCGATTGTCTTGTCGCCGCTCACGGTAAAGATTTTCGTCGGTTATTGATATTTATCTTCTTACTCAGATTTAATCCCTAAACCGACTATATCTTAATGACGTTTAAAATTTTGAACTCAAAAGTTCGGATATTACATCTCTCCCTCGTATTAAAAGTTTCGTCCTTGAAACTTGAACAGTATGAAGGTCAAGAAGTTACTCGAGAATAAATAAAGATATCGTTTTTTCATATTCTCTTCCAGCTCCCAAGTCCTTTCTCGAGTAGTATGCTTAGTCCATCGTATCTTGACCAAAGACACTTCTCTCCGTTTAGATATTTTTACCATGAGATCAAATTTTCTCTTCTGGTTGCTCTTCATAACTTAAGTCTTCATCTAACTGGACCGGTTCATACTGAATCACATGTTTTGGATCAGGTATATACTTCCTTATCATAGAGACATGAAATACGTTATGGATATCGGCTAATCCTGTAGGTAGTGCTAGACGGTAAGCTACTTCCCCGACTCTATCAAGTATCTCAAAAGGTCCAATAAAACGAGGACTGCGGTTTCCCTTCTTGCCAAATCTTATAGTCGCTTAGTTGGTGAAACCTTAAGGAAAACAAGCTTGACTTTGTTTGCAGTTTCCTGTGCCAGCTCTGGTCCCACGACCATAGTGTCTTCAATGTCATCCCAGCAAATAGAAGATCGACATTTCCTTTCATATAGTGCCTCAAATGGAGCCATGCCGATGCTAGCATGATAGATGTTGTTATATGCGAACTCAATCAGTGGGAAGTGTTGATCCCATGTACCCTTAAAGTCCCAGAAACATGTCCTTAACATGTCTTCTAGGGTTTGAATAGTATGCTTTGTTTTGACCATAAGAAGCAGGGTGAAAAGCCGTGCTGAAATTCAATCAAGTTCCAAAAGCTTTCTGTAATACTTGTAAGAACCGTGCTTAAAACCTAATATCCCTATCAGATACTATTGAACTTGGAGCACCATGTAATCTCACAATCTTCTTCATATATACATCTGCTAGATGATCCATACTCTAAGAATTCCTGATGGGAAGAAAGTGAGCAGACTTGGTCAATCTATCCACTATCACCCATATCGAGTTCATATCACGAATTGTAGGTTGTAGTCCTACCCCATTTGCAAGTCAGGTATTGATCCTACCCCATGGAAAAATAATCTCGTTTCTTTTTGGACTCTGTCGTAGTCCATAACTATTTTATGTCTTTCAAGCCAATTCATTCCGAGAACAATCTCAAAATTATGTAGGTCTAAGACAATCAACTCTATGGGAAATTCTTTTTCTCCAATCGTTATTTATGCTCGAGGAACAACTAACTCACAAGTCACTATTTCGTCCGTGGGTAAACCTACTTGTATTCCCTCGACCATTGACTGGATTTTCATTTCATTCTTTACTAGGTACGATTTTACAATAAAGAAAAAAGAGTTTCTCCAGAATCAAAGAGCATATAAGTAAGTTGAGATAAAAGCTGAATATTACTAGTCACAGGTGCTCCTCCGTTCTGAGCTCCCTGCCGGTTCATCATATAGACTCGTTTTGCCAGTTGCTTTCCCTTGGCATTCTAATTAACGAATGGATTTGAAAATTGCACCACAGTCTAACCTGAAGCAAAAAGCTTCCCAGTATTGCCAATCGGATTACGTTCTTTTATGGACAACTAGATGTTTTATGTCCCAAGTCACCGTAACGATAACATGCTCCAGAAGCGGTCCTGTAATCTTTGGCGTATTGTTCGATCTTTCCACAGCTGTGTTACTTTACATTGCTTGTGGACTTGCTCTGATTACCATCTTCAGTGTTTCGACTCGTTCCTTGTGACGTTCGCTGGCTACGGGGTACCCTGGAGAATTTTTGAGTATCGCAACTCTGTTGTGAAGGTGCTCCCTTCTTCTAGCTTGAGGCGTTACTAGCAACCTCCGAGTTTGCTTCACCATCTTGCGTGTTCCACCTAGTTTTCCTCTGCTTAAAATCTTGTCCCTGATAATCATTCCGATCACGGATAGCACGTTCTAGTTTCACTGCTCTGTCGTACATCTTTTGATAGGTTGTAAAGGTTTGAGGAGGCAAGCCAATACGTAGTCTGTAGTTCAACCCATCAAAAAATTGCCTTTGGTTTTCAATATCTTGTGCATAGAATGCTGGTTGGAATCATAATAGATTCATGAATTTAGAAGCATACTCCGACACAATCATGGTTTCTTGTTTCAAGTTGAGAAACTCACTCCTTTTCTCAGCTTGGAGGGACTCAGGGTAGAACCTTCACCTAATTACGCCCTTAAAGTCCATCCATCTAAATCCTTCGTCTTCGGTCCTTTCCTCAGTAGTGCTCCACCAGGAATCAGCTCCGCCTTTGAGATAATACGAAGCATAGGTGATCCTTAAGTTATTAGGGCACTGAACTGCTTCAAGTAACTTCTCGAAACTTCCTAGTTATTCTTCAAGGTTTTTTCGGGTTTCCTTCACCGCTGAAGTGCTTTAGACAATAGGTATTTAGGCAGCGGAGATACTTATCACCTTTTGCTCTCTGATCTTCATCTTCCTTTTGAACGTTTTTTGCTCTCCCCTACCAATGCTTGGATAGCATTTACCAAAGGAACATCCATAGTATTTATAACATATTGTGCGTTATCTGGCACATTTTCTGGCCCTATTGACCCAGCATGAGAGTCTTGTTGTTTAACTTCTTCTCCATCTTCTACTGGTGGAGCATTCTGATTTTGGACCATGTACAAGGCATTTTGTGATATGTTTTCGTGATTGAAATAACACATTTATCAATGTCAAGTTTATTTCTATTTAGGTTCAGGATTATTCATTTCAGGCTTAGTTTTATATTATTATTATTCATGTTAGGCTCAGGAATATTTATCATGTTAGGATCACGATTATTTATCATGTCGAGATCAAGAATATTTATTATGTCAGGATCATGAATATTTTTCATATCAGGCGGGGTCGAACATGTCATAAGTTAGATATTAATTCAGTAGTCAAGATTCAAGAAATGGAACAATTTTTATTAATAACTACGTAATTAGCAGGAAATAGTGCATGACATCCAAGGAATCTAATATGACCTTCACAATTGTCGTTTATTATACTAGCTATCTAAAATCTCATACGTTATTTTTATCATGATGATCTAACTCTAACAGTAGTTGTCGGGAGAGTCTAGATATGTGGGAGAATATCCACAAGTTAGGGAACCATATCCCCATGCCTCATCCTCCGAATCAGCGCTAAACCAACGTATAAGCGGCATCGATCTCACTCAATCATTCCACAGAAGATGGTACTCCGGTTCAACTTCCTTCTTCGATGGTGGGGGTTGATATGCCACATGCACGTTTTCGTCATCAGGTATGATGATTGGGTTCTCGCGCGTCCCATCCACTTCCATAGTCTTTGCCACGACATCATCGTTCGTAGTCTTTTGCTTCTTCTCAAGAACCGATACAACAATATTTTCTCCTAGAATTTTATAAGCAAATAAATCAAAGCTCATAGTACATTCTCTTTGCTTGTAGTACGTTTGGTTGGGTTGATTTTCAGTGACCAAATCAGGATATAACATCTTATATTTTTGGTAAAGCTGATGCATGGAAATTGACTTAAGTAATAAGTCTGCTTCGCGAACGGGGTGCATAGGCAACTAATCCTCATCAACCCACTCGTCTAAGTCCCATTTCAAATATCAAAAATGTTTATTTAGGAGGCCTACTCCATCCCATTGAGGTAACCGGTAATATGACTTCTTATGTAACCACTGGATCATGTATTAAGAAATTTTAAAGTCAATCCCATGAGATCATAACTTAAAATTCTAAAGTTAAGCGACACCTAAGCTAATTTATTGTAACCCTAAAGTAATGATATTAGAACAATCTTTTGAATTAGTCTCCCAACAAGCTCTTTTTTTGTAAGTATTTCTTGTAATTTTCATCATAATTAGGGTGTCTTCACTGCTGGTTTAAGTCATAGCATCAAATCTCTTGGCATAACTTTCTTCCATTAATTTTTCACTTCCCATTCACTTAATATTGTTTCTTATTGGGTTCTTCACTACGAGCAGGTTGTCATACTTAATTTTGAGCGTTGAGAATCTCCCGAGACGTGACAATTTATGTAAAATTACCGTTGTCTGATATATCGAATGCTTTAATGGATCATAAATCTTCTTTAAAATCCCTATGACCTTTAGCGTTATTTCTAAGTGTCGATATAAGTCGTCCAACGGAAGGTAACGCGGAACCCTCCGCCATATTAGTTTTACTAGTATTTTGTTAGACTTTCGTTTCCCTGACCTGTGAAATATTATTCTCACGTCAATCATCAGAATCACTTAACTATAAGATACAAGATGTCACACAAGATTATGCCAAGAAACATATCATTCAAATCACGCATTCCTATCTTAACATGTATGTGGTCACATTTTTACCCACATACGGATAATCTTAACTACGTAAGGTTTTCTCATAACCCCTAACTTGAATTATTTCCATGTTATTACCCCATGTTCTTTTCTTAAACACATGTTCTGATATCATTTTGTAATGTTCCAGAAATTACCTATCCATTCTGTAAGACGACAAGAATATAAGGGGTTTAGGTATCAAAAATATAGGAAATTAACATGAAATATCCAACTTATATTATCCTTTATTACATGAAAAACCAAATGTCCATGAAATGAAATGAAATGTTATGCCAAATTGAAAATAATTGACATTGCTCTGTGAAACGATCTCATTCCACCTCTCTTTTTTATCTGAAATAAACACATAACCGTGAGCCGAAAGCCCAGTAACATGGGATACATGTCCATTTCAGGGGTCCGGCATGCTTATTATATCATGCATTTTTCATGCACAAATAGGATGTAATGTAAACAATATCGAGCAATCATCTGCCAAATATGAGTATATAAAATACTTATATTAATATATATGTACAAAATAATAATTTAAGTTGATCAGCTTAAACCTTGTTTCATAACCCTTGGCTTTTATTAAACCTTTTAAGGCTCTTTATGTATTACATGTCATGTCGTCTTAATTTTCGTGACTCTTATAAATTGATGACATGGGAAGAGTTACCACATGAATTTAATATAATTATTTAGTATGAAACAATTAAACAGGTTTAAAGATCTCTGCAGTTGACCCTAGATGATTAATTTTAACCAAACATGATCAACACCTAATATCGTTACGTGCACGCTAAAGGATTAATTAGACACTCCCCAAACTAGTTATATAACCGTAACCCTCCTAGCCTTTGATAATTATCCAATATGGGATACATAATCATACAACACTCCCTTTTTTATAATCATGCATAATCATACAACACTCCCTTTATTCTTAGCCCTTGATACACTCCCTTTTGTAACCCTCCTAGCCATTGATAATTATAGGGATTTCTTCTTAATCAGAATTCAGGATTTTCAAGAAAGTAACATGAAATTAACGTTATTAATTCCATGTATAGCAGCTGACTATTATAACATTTCATTATTTCAGATAAAGTCACATTTTATTATATTCAGAGTTATCTTGAAATTATTCCCGAGTAATTTTGTCATATTTTTCATAGCTTAATTTCGTTACAAAACATAATCGCTAGCACACAGAAATCACCTAACAGGGACAAGCAGAAAGAACATGATTTTAAAAATATTTATAATAATATTTAAATATTCTACATTTTATATCGTTATCATTATATCATGTGACTTGTTTGATAATGATCAAACAACCATTTTATCACATGAATTATTTAATAACAGGCAAGAAGATATCTAGACGGACAAACCGGCAATCATCAAATTTTTTTACTTTAACTTAAACATGCAATCTAGACGTTCACACAATCACACAATTAAATCATGCACGTATATTATTACATTATTAAATTTAAGATACCGATGTGTATTATCTTATCATTATTAAATTCAAAAATTGTCAAATTCAGCTCGCGGTATCAAGTGTATGTACAAATATAACACAATATATAAGTTCATTGCGTTATAGATAATGAATATATGTGTGTACACTTCTATGTAGACACCATTATAATATTATATGCACTTTTAGCATAACATAATCTAACAAAATATTATACACACACCTTTCTTCCTACTCTGTCCATCACGAAGGACGGACCAGGGAGTTTTAGGCGAGAAATCGACAGCGAAGGGCCATCGGTGATTTTCTGTTTTGAGAATCAAGAAAAAGATTTTCTGTTTCCAGAATCAAGAAAAAGATTTTCTTCAGTTATAGTTATTTATCTCTTTACTTAGATTTAATCTGCATGACGTTTTAAAATTTAAACTCAAAATTTCGGAATATTATACGGAGAGATGTATACACTGCAGAATCTTGCCCCTGTTGCTAGAGAGACTATTTCTCCAACTTGATGTGTTTGATGAAATTTTTCAATGAGTTATGAAATGTTTCGATTTTGATTTCGTCATGGTATCTGATTGGGAATGTTTGTGGTGGTGTTGATGCTCTTTGTGTTCATTTTTTGGTGTGGGGACGTTGATTTTGAGTGTGGACATGTTTGTTCATATCGGAAACAGTTTTTTTTTTTTTTTTTGTTATGCAACAGAAATAAGATTATGTATATTTTATTTTTTCCTGATCAAGATTACTTGGGTTGTGGTGGTTGTTGATATATTTGTGCATACTCAATTGTCTGTGCATATTTTGAGCATGGATCGAAATGGGATCCACGGTTGTTGTATTCACAATAGTATTTGTGCAGTTGATATTCAGAACAAATTCAACGGTTCAGGTTTATTTGATGATTTAAGGATTGTTTTTTAATTTGATTTTTTATGGGTATAATTTGTTATGGAGGTTATTTTTATTATCCCTTCTGTCCCAACAGAACTTCAATCAATTGGCCTGTCACCATGATTTATGTGTGTTGATTTTTGATATAAAGACTAAATTGACCTTTCACTTTTGTGAGCAAGGGATTAGAAAAAGAAAAAAGGAAAAATAGTGAGTTGAGTTGATGTGATATAAAATAAAAAAATATGGATATTTTGTAGAGAATTTTTTTTTAAATACGGTAATGTTTAGTTTAGTTATGATGATTCAGTTTGGAAAGTGTTGAAACAAAATTATTGGAACGGAAAGAGTAAGTTTTTATTTTTTTAGGATTGATATGTCCTCAATAGGATTTTGAAGAGGATCCAACTCCCGAGGGATCAATATTAAAAATGTTTTTTTCATTTGATGTCATGACGCAGTTTAAGTTTGGCTGATGATTGACGATCAAATTATCAATTCTGTTGCCATTTTTTAAACGGCCTGTGTTGGATTGCCTGCCTTGATACGAACCCATAGTTACTGGATCATTGAATTTCCTAGTTGGTGTTGCATGGTTGATTTAGGTTTTGTTAAACAATCAAATAAATAAAGTTAGGGATCGGTTCGTCGTAGTAGTAGTTGTCCAACAAAAAGTACTTAGATACCGCTGAATCCTTGCATAGATATTTCAAATTGATGATGTAAACTAATAATTATTAATAGATATTTCAAATTGATGATGTAAACTAATAATTATTATCGAACAAAAGAAGTAATTTTGACTAAGAAATAGTTTTAATCTTTTGAGAATATGAACCAAGCCATATTAAAAAAATTTGACAATTTTTTTGGAACTTTTTTCGTCCCAAATTAATTGAAACGTTTTATTTTTTGGTCAGTTCCAAAATAAATGAAATATTTCCATTTTTGATAATATTTTAATATATAAAAATAACAAATAAATCTCATCAGTACATCCACTAACTCCTCTCATACCTACTATAATAAATCTCACTATCATAAAAAAAAATATTCATTTTTTATCAAAATCCACACAAATTTAACACTCGCATAAATTCTCGTGTCGAGTCAAAACGTTTCGATTAATTCGGGACGGAGGAAGTGTTAATTTTGACAATATTTTTAAAAGGGTTAGATTGGTTTTGCTTTGATAAATGATTAATTAATTTATTAAGTTGAGCATGCTCGTCTCGGATTGATGATATCGAACATTCTAGTGGCAGATTTACATTAATTTCAGCAAGTTGATTTTTTTATATACAGTATGTGTTGGTTGAAAGATTTTTCTAAGGGGGTCAGTATCTGTTATAGCAATATTTAGTTCCAGATTTTTACCTCTTCAAAGTTCTTTGAGTTACAAAGAATGGGACTTAGAAACGTGACAAGCAGATGAGTTTGTTATTATTTTTTCAAAGGAGGCAACATGGTAGAGGATCAAACTATTGTATCAGAAACGTATTTACTGATCAGATTCTAGGAAGAGCTCTCATTCTATCTATCTGTAGTATGCTTTGTTTTTTTGCTTGTGATATCTTTATCTTGCCTTTGTTCACAATGAACATCATATTTTATAGGCGCTAAAGGTTTTTAAACCTGCAGCAAATGGGTAATGTTGTGCAGTGAGCTTCTCTACGAGCCTTTGTTTCCTTCAATGTCAGTGTTCGAGCATTTCGGCAATGTGTACGACGTGACTCTCAAGCCCAGGCTACTCCACACTCTCCTCAAAGAGCAAGTACCTGACGAGGACCGTTCTCTTTGAGACCCCTCTGAGCTATCCTCCATAGTCTCCACCCTCAGTGTTCACATGCTCCTCTCTGAGTCACTCTTCGATGAGTTAGCTACAACTGAAGAGAAGAAGCTTGTCCATACCTGGAAATCCGTTGTCGATCGAGCACTGAAGCTCTTGGCCAGCAACATGGTAACTCCACACTTACTTGATTTCCTAAATTCAACTTATTTGCTGCTAGGTGGAGTTCATTCCACTAATAATTCGAGTAACTTAGGGTTTTGATGCTCGGGTAGTTCCTAAAGTTGAGAGCTTTCTTTGCCTTTTAAAAAAAATAATAATTTTGGGTCCCTCCTGTCAGCCGGATAAATGTTGGGCTGGAATATGTTTGCTTGGGGTCACTTGTCGCCAATGCACCGCAACCCGCTTCCTACAATCTTACTCAATCTGGTTTGCCCAGCTTCTGTCTCATATTCAGGTTTGCATTTATTTTCACGCTGTTGCTCTTCGGCGGCATTCTTCTTGTGGTATCTATTCCTTGCAAGTCTCCATTGCCGTGTGTTAAATGCTCGACTCTTGGTTTTCAATGTTTAACCAGCTAGCATAAGGATCCCAATTCGTGAAGGTCGCCGCTTGTGCTTCCGTGTCTGCTTTGTTGACAAGGTTGGAGTTTCATAGATGCGAACAATTTATGAAGATAATAATTCAATTAATATCTTCACTTTCACTTGACGGAAGTTTGTCTCTTTCTCTAATTATTGTGCTGTGACATGGTCACATTTTTGTAAACTTATGAATTACTTTTGAGATCAGATTGGGTGCATTCCTTAGTGTAAAGAAAAATGCTATCTCACAAGCTGGAAAGCTGGTTCTTCCTATTCTGAAGCTGTTGAATGGCGATAACTCCTCTGCTGTGTGGGTTTGTGTAACTCTCGTGAAGCGATTTTTGGTTGCATAGTCATGCACATTATTGAAACTGTTAATTGAAAGGAGGAAAGAAGGATGCACGTCCAAAGCATTATTATGTTCTTTGAAAAATAACATGCAAATTGCTATATAGCAAGCCTTAAGCTATGATTGATGGTGTCTATATATGAAAAATAGTTGATGTGAGCTCATCATCTTTTTCATGTTTCACTGGGTGATTGTGATTATCAAAGTCTCTTATTTTAATGAAAATAGTAGTTGCTTAAAAACACGTGTACTCATAAGTTCTTTCGCTTCCTTGCAGGAAGCAGCTGTTTCTTTGCTTCTCACTATCATAACAATTTTTCCGTCTTCAGTCCATCAGCATTATGATAGTGTAAGTCCTAAAACAGTCTGTTTACTCTGAAATATGAGGCATCCCTTCAGCTGTACAATCATTAGCACCTTGAGCAATCCATTAGTAATCAGAAAATTATACACGATATATTTTGTTTAATTTATTTTGGGCAAGAAATATCTTGATGGTCTTGTAGTTTTTACTACATCTTCCAATAACTGTGCCGTTGTCACTTTTAGTTCACATAATGCAGATACTATGAGTTTTGACCTCCAATCTAGAGATTACATAGTTGAATGCTGCATAATTTGCAGTGATAATATGTCATTATTACTGGGTTATGTGGGGTGTTATCGTACCATGACAATTCTTGAGTATGTTCTAAAAGTCAGGTAACTTTTTGAAATTGAGACCTTCAAGTCGTGGACTTAAAATCATGTTATGTCAGAGTGCTACTCTTTAGTGACGTTTAGATATTTGATTTCAGTGGTTATGCCATGGACCATGGTGCTTCATAGTTCATAAGTTAAGGTATGTTCCATTAGGAGGATATCATGTGCATGCATCAACCACTAACGCTTTCGTGTTGGAGCATTTTCACTTCTTCTTTTTCCGTTTTTTTTTTTTGCTTTACTTGAGTCAAAGACATTTTCGCGTTTATATTGTGATGTTTTGGCTGTGTGGATAAGTTGTAGCCTTTTAACTTTTAGATGATCATGTGTGCAACTGCATGTCATGATTACTTTGGCATCGAAGACAATGAGAAGCAACTACAATCCTGATTTAATGAAGGTATTAGCTGGTATTTAGCGGATCAATAGTTTATGCTTTGGAATTGATTCTTATTCTCATAAATTATATTTTGTCATGACTACAGATGCTCAATCTATTATGATCATCAGAAGCTCTCTTGTTGCCTGGCCTTGCTTCCAAAATCCTGAGGTGATGCTGATAGTTGGTTTCAGATGCTGCTAAAGATATTATTGTCAATCAATATTCAGTTAACTGAAGTCTTAGAAGGCTTAGAAGAAGGTTTGTGAAGGTTCTTTTTTGGTTTCATTGCTCCGTTAATATGAAATATAAAGTTATTCTGTACCTTTATGCAGAATCCAAACGTGATGAGGCTGTTCGGTTGCTTGTACCACCAGGTAACTCCCATTAGGGGGTCAAGTGGTGGGGAAATATGACTCAACCATGGTGGTAAATACATCTCGGAAATCTCTAGTGCCAAGTATATCGTCGCTGATGCACTGCTGTTCGACTATGCTGACCAATCCTTATCCTGTTCAGGTACACTTTCAGTGATTTACATGGGCAAACCACTTGTGTTCATAATATTGCACTCTTTTCTGGTACTTTATCTTTCCTCTGATATGCCCTCATCGCCCTGGTTTCAATAAAATTGGCATGCCACAAGAACTGCATTTTGGACTTCAGGTTACAGTTCTAGTTCGTGCATCAACAGTCATAATTAGAAGAATGTTGTTAGTTGATGGATCTTTGCCTCGATCCTTTCCGTATACAACTGCAATGCAGCAAGAGTTTGTTTGTTATCTGCTTCCAAATTTGCATCGTCACAGTTTATAGTTACTCGCAGCAATGGTGAAGGGACTTCACAGGTTAGCCATACTTGTCTTTTTAGTTTGTGGAATGTCTTACTGAACTTGTCTTACAAATCAAGATTAAACTGTATGCGTTGAGAATTCACCGTATATGTCTGGCATCTAGTTAAAATGTAATGCTGGCTTTTGGATTCATTCCGAACTTTTCACTTCCAAGGTACAGATGAACTGCTGACATATTATTATTTGTATTTGCAGTCAGCTTTTGCCTCATGTTGCCGATATTGCAGGGCTTCTAGTGGAGTGCTTGTGCAGATGCAGGTTTTCAGAATTGAGAATAAAAACCTATTCAATCATTAAAGATCTGCTAGTGTCAAAGGGAGTTGGTATGCCAACTTAGGTTATTTGCATGTCCTCTTGCTGATTGTCATCTTCCTTTTTCTGTTTCTCGTTTTAGTTAGCTGATTATAGTCAGTGAATTGAAGCTTATTAGTTTTGTGCGATATTTGCCGTTGGTTTATTTTCTTGTTTACTTGTCTTGTAGAGTTGCTTCGGGACAGGAGCATCTATACAATCTCATTAATTTTTTCTTTGATGAAGTTCCTGTTAATCAAACTTCTTGTACAAACTTCTGTAGCATACGTCTCACATGAATCTGTTTGATGAATGCCTGTTGCTATGGTTAAATAAATGACTTGTAATGTAGCCCATGGTAGAACTTGTTTTTAGGATCTATAAAGTGCTTGCTTCTATCATTTATCTATCATGCCATTTTATATAACCTTGGCCTACATATTATACTTGAACCCAATTAAGTTTTTAGTTTTTACTGATCCCTGAATGGGCAGGCTTCTTGTTGTTTCCCTTTGCTAGCTTGCTGGTCTAATTGATTCGTACCTGTGTGTTCTTTGGATCAGGAGTAGCATTGTGCCTGTCTCAAGAGATTGTCAACAGTGTTGTCATTGATCTATATACTGCTGATAGTGTTGCATCTTGTGCGATCTTAAAACCGTGTTCTGGGGCATCTATTCAGTCTAATAAGAAAAAGAGGAAGTTTGCTACTACTATGAGCGAGGTGCAGCAAAGTGCATTGGATGTGCAAATGGAAGCGCCCAAAGAATGTTCGGTGGTGCTTGGCTTAAAAATTGCTGCATTGGTGGCCGTGGAAGCTCTCCTTACCGTGGTATGCATATTTTTTTTCTCGATCCTTTTAGTTAAGGATCATCAGCATCAAATTATCAATGGTGTACCCAACAACGAATTGAGGCTATCTACTTGGTCAGTTGTGATACATGGTTCTCCGGCATTCTAGTCTACAACGAGATAATGAATAGGGAAAGCTTATAAGAACGTAATAAAGAAACTAGAGGGGTTGAGACTGAGTTCTTCAATGTTGCACATAGTTGTTGCAGAACGTGCAGTGTAAAAGGAATCAAGGTTCTACTTTTCCGGTACTTGTGGAAATGGTTTGGAGAATGCCTGATGACCTAATCTGTTACTCCCTCCGTCTCAAAATTTTTGCAACTTTTTGTCATTTTGATTCGTCTCAAATTGTTTGCAACGTAATTAGAGTTGGAAGGAGGTAACTAGATTTGCGTGCATAAAGTAATTGTTATAAAATTATAGGATGGAAGGAGTATCAGTTATGCATTCTCCTGGGCCTTTTGTTGTTCGCATTGGTGTGATTTATCTTACGTTTGGCAAGGATCAACGGGTGCTGGTAGCCGTTTCTGAGTGTGTAAGTTTGCACTCATCTAGTCTTGAGTTATGTTCCTTTTAACGTGACTTATTCCATGCAGGGTGGCTCTCTGAGAAATGATAGTTGGCGTTCAAAAGTTGATGATCTCATGATATCCGTGGCAGCTCATTCCTGCAAAACAGGATGGGCCTGGGATGATGAGCATGTGTGCAATGCACCTCAGGGAAGAAGGGCAGATTACCAACTTTCTGCCTTGGGCTATTAGCATCCCTAATTGCTCCAGCTCGTGTTCACTCTCCTCACCTTGCTCAAGGTTTTGAGCTTTTTAGTAAAGGTAATTCTTCTCTATGATATGAGCAGAAAACCTTGTCAAGTGAGCAACTGAAATTTGGGTCACGGGAAAAGTTTTTGGTGATTACTTTACTAGACGAAAATAGCTGAATCATCGGAGTACATTGGGCATTGATTAATACTTACTTTTATGTGAATAGAATTGTAGAGTTTATTGATTATGAAATACGCAATTCATCTGAATTAAATTTTGGGATTGGCAGGGAGGCAAGCAGCAGGAACAAAGATCGCTTCATTTTGTGCGCATCCTCTCTTGACTTTGGAACTGCTAGCGCATCCCAGGGGTCATCCTCTAACGGTTTTCCCATCTCAAAGCACGGATGCATTTGTGCAGCCGCAGGCAAACTATTTACCATCCAATGGTGGTATGTCAGCGGCAGGGCTCAGTGATTCGGATGAAGAGGACGACTTCTTGAGCGATATTTATTTAAACAACAGAGTTCCAGAGGCTTCAATGCCTGAAGCAAAACATGCTATTCCTGCCATGGATGTCAAGTAAGTAGTTCAGCTGGTAGAGAAGCCTCAGCAGAATGGTGTCAGAATGGAGCATCTTATGCCGATGCAGATTGCTTTCGGATGACTAACGGCGGTATTAGGTTTCATGAGCCTGAGGTGGAACCTTCTCCGGTTCCCACTAGTGAACCTGAAGAACGTGTTCCTTGTGCGGATGCGATGGTATTGCCCTTGGTTGCCGAAAGTGAATCAGCAGGACCTATGCGAGGGGAACAATTTCCAACTACCAAGTCTGCAACATCGATTGAATATTTGGTTCCCGCCAGGTCTACGAAGATACTTTGATGCTGTTGCATGTGGAATCGGACGAGGAATTATCTAGCTACTCATTTCCTGAAAATGTCGTTGGAGATCCAGAATCAGAAGATGAAGATCTGGAATCAGACATATTGATTAGTAGGTTTCTGTTGTTTGGTTAGATATTTAAGCATTACCTTGGGCGGTCAAAAGTTTTGGCAGTGCATCCTTACAGAGAAGAGATGCAAGGCGGCGAATTTTTATGTACAATGTGGAGCTCCTTCGTTTGTAGAATTTTGTACTCCATTCATCATCTATTATGATGAATATCGGTTAATTCATTTTTCAACTATTATGATAAATTTTATTATCATTAAAAATATATGTTTCTTTAATAAAATTCATAAAAATTTAACGCACATAAAACTCTCTTTCGGATGTGTGACATACGAGGTGGTGGCAATGTGGTGTCCGTGTCTCGATCACTATCACTATGAAAGCTTTGCGACATCCATAATCCCTGCATTATTTTTATGGACTAATCCTTTCAAATTGTATGTGGGTGCACTGTTCCCAGTAATACAGCGTATCTTTGATATGGTAGAACTGATGATGTTCGCTATAGAATAAGGGCAGTGCCGAAATGTGAACAGGCATGCCTACATCAGGTGAATAACAGAAAGGAGATGTAAACAGGGAAGCAAAAATTAAGAAAGCGTTACTATAGATCAAGAAACATTTGTTGCAAAGGATCAGAAAAGGACTATATGATCTATATGTTTGTCAGGACAAGCATCATCAAGTTCTATGTTCTCTAATTACTGTGATGTTGTAAATGGGAAGACGACGTCGAGTAGGAGACATGATTTTCCTGTGACCATTAGAGCTCGGCCTTCATCAAACGAAGCGCAAACTATCCAGGTGGACACATAAAGAGACAGGCTAGCTGCAAGAGTTGATACCCCAAGGCCCAAAGCACCTGAACTCTTCACTTTCAGCTGCAGGCACCATGTTGTAGTTGCCTCTTCGATCAAAGATCATGTCCTGGTCGTAGGAATGGCCCGATTATGAATAGGATCAGATCCTCTTCTGACTCTTCTTTTGCTCGAAATATACTGGTCGAATGGCATTGGCCTTGCAGATGCAGGGGAAGGAACAATATTAGCATACAGATTTTTTGTCGAAGATGCTTCCAAGGTATGCAACCTTCTTCTCAGCGCAAGACCTATGCTTGTCATATCACCTGATGCCTCGTGTAGTTGAATAGCGACGCATCCTATGAAGAAGAGAATGATCCCCGCCTTATAGGCCGAAAAAACCATGTCTTGTTTACTTGTATGATGAGAACCAAGAAGAGATGATTGATGTTATATCTGGTTTTATTGGGCAATGCCAATCATCAGCAACTGGCTGTAGAAGCAAGATATAAAGCTGATTTAGAAGGTACTTTGTCAAGGTTTGAACAGAAAGGGTGAAGATGTTGGAACAAAACATCCTTGGGAGAAGCCAAGCCTCTTTTTTGAGGTGGTTCCCTTAACATCTGATATTATTTGTATTTTGCTCTTTTTGGACCAACCCAAATAAATGATCAACTCCTTGTTTCTTGATCTCTCTTTCCATGTAATTTGGCCATCATGGCATATTTGTGCCTAAGATATGGGTGAGGAACAAAAGTGACGTAGTGTAGTCACTTGGAACCACCATGATGTTGGCACTTGGCTCGTAACTTCGTGACTATAGGAACGACCAATGTTAATATTTTGTTGATAATTTAAATGATTTCAGTGTTCAACTGTCGTTTTAATGATTACTATTGAGAACCATGATTTGTGAGATGACTTGTTGGCTATATCCTTAAGGGTGTTAGGAACTTACAGAGATACTTACAAATTATTTATCGACCGAACTGGACACCTGAATTCAGAGCCAGTATAAATGTCACAATAGCAAGCGCCAAACCAAGGCTTCTCTTTTTATCCGCATTGGTCTCAGAGATTGTCTGCTTGATCCTTGGCAAAGTAAAAAGAAGGGTGATGGATAAAAAGGAATCACAATTGAGTAGAAGAGAACAATTTACAGCAAGACCAGCATGCATGAGATGGCAATAAAGGGGCAAAAGCATTGAGGCAAAATACACTCACAAAGAAACATATCCAAAGTTAAAATGGATGTTTTGAACCAATTTTCACTTTCAGAACTCCAAGCTCATCTCTCTATGTAAATTGGAGGCTTGGTTTCTTGTGCATAGATGAGCTTTTTCCTTTTTATACTTTAGTTTAGAGCCTGTTGTCCTTTGTTTTTGGAAGCTTTGGAGCTTCTAATTCCATTCAAAAAAGCACTAAAGATACTAGATGATCCATCTTTTTCTTCCATGTTGGCCTCTTCAAGCCCTTTCCCTTATCCGAGTGATATGCTTCATTGTCGTGCCTTGGATATGAATTGGACAAACTTATCAACACTATCTGGGCATGTTCCTGGACAAATTTATGTGTCGGTTAAATTTTTATAAAATTTGATGAAAAAATCATATTTTTTAAGTGATAGTGGATTTATCCTGGAAGTCGCCAGAGAACATAATAGATATACGATAGGAGATGGTGATTGTTTTTTTTTTGTTTTTTTAGATAAAAAAGGTTACTACGTGAAATATATTGTCTATATTTTAGAATGATCCAAATAAATAAATGTTGTTTGTTTTATGAAACGGAGGGATTAACATTGAAATGATCATCCACGTTCTTACTAGTTGGACTAGCATCAAAGAAACTCCTTCCGATCCACGAAAATTACAATACATATGTATTTAGTATATACTACTATATATATATATATATATATATGCATATAAGTCTTGTTTTCATATTAAATCACGTCTGATTAAGTGATTGTCCCGCAACATGTATTAGGTTGAAGTACTAAATTTACAAAACCATTGATGCGTCACGATAAATTTATAAAAAATTATATTTGATCGTCGTTATATATGTATTAAATTTTATATCAATACACATGTCAAATCAATCTATTGTCATTTTCGTGGGAGGAAAAGGCAGTACTCTTCAAGTTCATGAATTTAACCTATGATTTGTCACTTCAACAAGAATCTAGTTACTATTTTAAGTGTTGTACCATCATCAAGACAATCAAAACTGACATCAAATCCATCTAATGACATTGTCAGTAAGGATGTTAATCGGGACAATTTGATTTAACTGGATCGATTTTTTTTTACGATTCAATTTTTACAATTCAAAATCAAAATCGAACTAATTTAATTAGTCGGTTTTAAAATTAAAATCAAAATCATTTATTAATCGCTTTCATTTTTTTGATTTTAAATGGTTTTATTTTAGCGATTTTTTAATTGAACTGATTTAATTAGTCGATTTTAAATATTTTGAGATTCTGATTATATATATCGTTTATTAAAATAACTTTATAATTTTTTATTATATATATTTGTAAAAATAAATTAGATATATCAAGTTAAAAAATAAAGAACGATATAAATTATACTAAAAATATATTAACAAATAATTTTCTTATTAACAAAGTAAAAAAAAATATTCAACCAAATAAACAAAAAATATGACTGAAGGCTTTCATTTCCATTTCTAACAAAAAAAGAAAAAAAAGTAAAGATAAAATTCACAATACTAAGGATATTATGTTATCTTAGATTTAAAAACTATAATGTGATTGATATTTATGTTTAATAATCTTATGTAAAATAATTATGATAATTAATTTTAAACGATTAAGTAATCAATCATAAACAGTTCGGTTAATCGATTTACCATCGATTTCTCGGTTTGGTCCGATTTTAAGCCACGATTTTATTTTGTAAATCAAAACCGAACCATTTAATAATCGGTTCGATTGATTTTGATGTATCGATTTTGATAACGATTTAATAATCGGTTCCATTCGATTTTTGTTTTATCAGCCTTAATTGTCAGCCAAACTAGTCCATTTAGTACTCTGATCAACGCAAGTTTTATATAAAACATGAATTTTGAGAATCGCGACGGTTTCTACATAAACCGTCCCCTTTTTTCCACCCAAAGACATCAACTACCGCAAGTTACCCATATTCAAATTTCTCCTACCACAGTACCCTCCCCTTTTTTTCACTTTAGCTTTCCCATTCATTCCACTTCGTTCTTTCAAGCTTTCAGGCCATGCTTCCCTCATCGGTTAATGTAGAAAGCTGCCCTTAGAATTCGAACAATATCGTTGCTTCTTGCGTACAAGAACCTACTAAATGTAAGATAACATACTGATTTGTTTCAAATAAATCCGCACTGCAAAACAAACAATAAATTGAGCAAGAAGCACTTAATACCCAACAAACAACACCTTGAATGTCCCCATAATGATAGTAGAATGAAGGAACCGCCCAGGTGAAATTTTACAAATGTACAGTTGCACAGGTGTTACACAGAATACATGAATAAGCGGAGCTCTTCAAACAGCTCCACAACTGGTTTAACAAAGTACAAAGGAAACAACAGAAAGGGTCACGAGCTCCCCGCTTCATCCCCGCTCCACAAGGTTAATATATTGGTACAGGAGTTCAAGTTCATACAAGCAACAAATCATCCGCGAGCTTTGAAGTAAAAGGATGTGAGATACTATTGAAGTGGCTCTTGATGATGAACTGGTGCAGGTCCAGGAGCAATCATCACTTGCAGCCCGCTACTTTGTCCAGTATGTAACACATAAGCAACTTCTCTTGCTGCCAGTGCCGCCTCTTCCTGAAAAATGAAGAATTTCAGGACACTGAAAATAATAAAATGTTTAGAACTTGCTTATGTTTCTTTGTCAGCAAAAATGCAGATAGCTTTGATCAGTTTGATTCTTTTTTCTAGGGACAGAAGCTAGCAGTGGTAAATGAAAATTTAGATAGTTTCTTGAGAAAACTAAGGGAACAAATAGATCCAACTGGGGACTCGACACGAACTCATGAAGCCACAGAAACTCTGCTATCTCATGTTTCATACGAACTACTTGCCGTTTTCGTAATAGGAAATCCCCTTGACTCAATCTAAGCATTCTTCCTTGATTTCCCATTCGATGTCGATTGTCTCACCACGCTGGCATGCCAGCTTGAATTGACAACATTTTTCCCAAATGTTCTCCGTTGATATGAGTGCATTGCTCTACTGGAACACTTCTTCCTATGTTTCGCCTCACTATTATGTCAGCTTTAATCGTACATCAAGCTTCATCACTTATCAGATAAGTATCTCTTTTTGCCATATAAAGCATGGAAATCCACATAAGCACCATGAAATGAAACAAGTTGCGCTTATAACAGCATCAGTAGGTTATGCCGCAATCCAGCAGATCTGCTCTCCCCTGAGATACTTGAAAATTTCGGCAAAAATGATGTGACCGTCAACCATGCCACCCGTCTATTTTTCTTATGCCACCATCTTCTATTGAACACATGGATCCATCATCACAAAATGCAAACCACTGACCTCACCACCTCGAGATCATCAGATGACAAGAACGGCAAAAAAACAAGGACTACTGTCATCCATCACAAATCACTGGAGATTCTCATTTTACCCCTCCCTTTTTGGTGCTACTGTTACCTATCTGACTGTCCTGTTTCTCACCCACAATGGTGTTGAATATTAGTTTCTCTTACACCAGGAGCCAAAAATGCATCACTCATGCCATATACAACCAAAGGTGTGGTAATTTCATCAACTAGGATGCACGAACCTGGCTTCTTCTCCTTCTTTGCAGTATACTGATCGCCCATGCCATAATGTAGCAAGGGAGAAGAAATCCAGCAGCGCGAAGCAAGAAAATCTGTCGAGAAACAAGCCATATTCGGCGATTAAGAGTCAAGATCATGCAGGAGAATAAATAGTAGAATATAAATGCGTGTTACTGACAGAGAAGAAAGCGGAAACATCATCATCTCCGTCGGGGTCAGTCAGTGCTACAGCATGTCTCAAGAGCAGAAGTGTCATTAGCTGCAAATAAGAAAGGTCAAGAATTATACCACAATCTAAGTTCAGCAACCTCCTCATGGCATGTGCATTCTAAACAAGGTTCATCAAACCGTGAATCGAATCGGAATCGGTTTTTCAAAAACCGAGTCGGTTCACCAATTCAGTGTTAAATCACTCCGATTCAGTCCAAGTGATGCGTGAAAGGTTAGGATGACTCGGGACGATTTAGTGCGATTCGGATAGTGAATCGGTTTGGTTCAAAAACGAAACGGTTCGAACTATTCGGACCGAGTCAGTTCGATTCGTCGAACCATGATTCTAAAGAACCAATGTTTCAAGAAAGCGATGAAGGAACATACAACTAGAGCAGCAGAGCGGCAAAATGCTGTGCCACTGGCATTAGAGTCTGCATATTCATCATACTCAGCTTCCAACAAACGTCGTTCTGCTGCTATTGCCAAAATGCGAGGATCATTCAGGTCCACAGGTGCACCAGATATTGACCAGGCCGTACTGTATCCAAAATATTGAATCAATACAACTGAGCACCGAGTCTCAAGAGAAGCTACATTCTTACTGGAGTATGTGTTCATAATGATATATGAAACAGACTTTTCAGTAACAGGTAGCAACAGAAAGTCATAAACCAGAAGTGAATAGATAAAATACCAGCACCAATCAGATATTTGTAAACTTGCCTGATGTCAATTGTCGTCTCTTCTGGACGAGATGGAACAGTATAACCAGATTTGTATGGCTGCAGAAAAAAAAGGCCTTGAACTTAGTAGACCAAGCAAATAATGGTACAACTCATATAACTGAAATTGTAAGAGTACAACTTTAAGTATCAATCTGCCTAAGCAAAGATTTATATACTGTTGAAGCCAAACAGGACCAAATGTCAAGGCTCATGTTCAGTCACAAATGAGTTTGAAAGTGAGAATTTAGTACCCACACTTTCCCCAAAGGCAAGAGACGTTTCAGGCAAACAATTATGTCCTTAAGAGTTGAGACAGCGCTTGGACCCACATTGGATTTAGAGGAATTATCAAAATTTCTTTCAAAAAAGCCCGTTATGGATTCTGTCAAATACAGGTTTTTTGTCTGTTATGTAAAAAAATAGATGGGAAAGCAAAACCAGTATTTTGTTTTGACCTAAAACCCCATTCATCCTCGTTCAACACGTGTCTCACCTGTTTAGTCTTAGCAAGTGGTGTTAAGAGATATTAAGCAAATGAGCATAACTGGGCACATTGTGGCTACTTAAACTGGATTGGAAGAACGTATCCACTAATATATCGTGACATGAAACATGCTCTATCCTACACATGAGGGGTGCCTATCAGTCAGCAGCATTCATTTTAAATAACGGAGCCGAGCACTGACAATTGGTAGGTCACGGGAGCCAGTAAAGAGTGGTGGCAAACCTGATGACAGATCTCGCAAGTAACATCCCCTTTCTCGTTGATCCACTTTTGAACACATTTCCTATGAGCAAACTGAAACATGAGCTAAGCTGTTAGTCAGGAACAACAAAAATCCTACTACAAAAAAAATGAGATTGCACAACCTTCAAGCTGCCACAGCATGCACAAGGGTTTTCCAAATTATTCACACTATCCTCCTCCTGGCATATGCGACATTCTACAACCTGTAAAAGCCCCTCAGTTTCATCGCACACATCAGGCACTTCCAACTTATCATCTTCAACGGCCAAGCTCGAGGAAGCAGCAACTTGATGAACCGATGTACCATCACGTGTAGATCCTGAGAAATCAGTTGCTCGTGATGGTTGTAACGTTTCAGGGACGATGAGATCATCAACTGGCAAGATCAGATGGTCGCCCATTGTTCTTCCAATAAGCTCTGCTTCAGCAAAAATGAAATCATGAAAAGCTGAACAACAACAATAGACTACAGGGAATAGATACGATTAACTTACAGTGAATGACAGCTCCAAATAGTCGAATTCTCTTCAAAGAAAAACACTCAAGCTAATCCCGCAAACTGGTAGATACTTAAATCAACAATCTTCAATTGGGCTTTCAGATGAGGTATAAGGGCCTTACTGTTCTACTAGTTTTTGCATCAAATGAATTCTCAACCCCAAAAGTTCAAGCCATAGTTATCGAATTCTTTGATCCCCTTCTATTCCGAATGCTGGGAACACCACCAGTAGTTCCCATTGAAATCTATCCCACAAGGAATGTTCTGTATATGAACATTAACACATATCAAATGTTCTATTTCAGAAACTCTATTAAAACTAGGTCAACAAGCTTTATTTAAACAAAAAGTTTGTAAATTCCAACCCCAATTCCCCTTTGGTTTCTACGATTGCATTAAAAGAAATGAAAGAAAACCGAAGCGCCATCAAGAACAAATTTTTAATCCAAAAGGGCAATCAACCCTTTAACAGGATATGAATCATCAACACCATGAACAAGAATAAACATATTTTATCAAACCATTCAAAGTCCTCAAAACCACATAACCCTAGACCACACAAGACCACAAGACATCAACCAACAACATCAAAACCCTTCAATTCCTCTCACAAAACAAAAATCACCAAAAGGGTAATAAACAAACTTCAAACATAAAGCAAAATGCACACAAATTTCACAATACCCAGATAAAATCTTCAACTTCTGAACCTTTCTTGACCTTCCTTGACCCAAAAATATTATGGGTTTTTGTCAATTTTGGTGCTGCTGCAATTGCAACGAGGATTATTATGAAATCCACACGAGGAAGCTGCTCAGAAATGGGTGAATTATGGGAGAAATTGTGTTGAATGAGTAGTTGATTTTGCCTGATGATGATTTGATTATGATTGTGAAATGTATCATTCTGATGACTTTCTTGGAGTACTCGTGTTTGACCAGACAGGAAACGTAGGTTTAGGCCTGCTGTAAAGTGTGTGCTTTGGTGGGGTTAACGTTAAGGGTTATTTTCATATTACAGGATTTTTCATATTTTTATATTAGAATATTAAAAATTGATATTTTTTACTTATTCAAATTATAATGTTACAGGCAAATTATAATATCAAATCTTCACATAAATACATATTACAGCCTTCAAAGTTTATATATTCATACTATTTGTTCAAATCGTTTTGTTTTGGACAACTTTCAATCAAAATTTAGATATTTCATATTATGATCCCAAATCTTAGATATTTTCATGTTACAAACATTAACAAGCACATTTTCAATTTGCATGTTTTCATTAATGATCGTCTTAAATCTTTTTATCAACTTTAACAGAATAATCTTTGGGGAAAAGAAATATGATGGTGAAAATATCAACGCATAATATTATGTGTTGGTAGGGATTAATAGATGATGAAAATTAAATGAACAAAAATAGTTTAAAAAAATCTTCATCCTTAAACGTGTCCTATCAACACACAAATTTTATGTTATTAACGACAATATGTCAATGGTTGAATGTTTCTAAAGTCTCAATGTTCCCTACTTTATTCCCCTCCCTTAATTAAAAAATATAACTTAAGTTTTCTTTTTTATCCTCATTATATAATTATACATTCTATGCATAATATACTTGCAAATGTTGTGTTTCATGATGTCAACGATCATAGAGGGCTATATTGACTTTTTGACAACATAAGTTCGTAAGTAATTGTTATAATCATAGGTATAAAACAAGTTTTTGTCTCTGAAAGCTTTGTATACTTCCAAAAATTTTGCTCAAAATGAGATATTGTAAACACTTTAAGTTCAACAAGCGTCTCGAAGGGTTACAATATTGAAATATTTAAGTTCTGGGTTGTAATATGAACGTATATATAAGATTTTGGGTTAAAAACATAGTAGGTTTGATAGAGTCACCTTGGGGTTTTCCTAGAGGAGAGCGAAGTCTTCATTGGGGAGTTGGTAGGCGAAGGGGGTTAATTCAGTCGCCGGCGGGTCTAAAGATGTCTAAAGATGTGGAGGATTGCATCATCTAGATGGGGAGAAAGTTGAGGTTAACAGACGAGGAGCGAGGCGCAGTGGCTGCCAACTTGGTGGACGGGTTATGTAGGGATGAGTCAGCTAACAGAAAGGTGGTAGCGCGGCTGCTGTCGGCGAGGTCGGTCCATGAAAGTCATACTAGCGTCGGTGGTGATAACATGAACAATGCATGGGGCCATTGAGTGCAAATGTCTCGATGATAATAAATCTTTAAGTTCCAAAAGACAGAGGATATGGAGAGGGTGCCTAATGGAGGACCGTGACATTATGCAAATAACTTATTGCTTCTTAGCCAGTATATGCCTAAACAAGGGCTGTCCGACTACTTCTTTGATCACTGTCCAATCAAGTTTCAATGTGAAGTTGTTTCGTTAGGATACCTTCGATCAGAGGTAGCGGAGGCAATTGGAAAGAGAGTGGGGGAGGTCTTGGAAGTCTACTCTAATGACACGAGAGAGGCCAGAGGAGATAGGCTACGAGTGAAGGTGAATCTCAATAGCAAGAGACCTCTTAGTCGGAACATCTTCCT